>JAWZYT010005352.1:7500-25000 GCA_034508575.1 Petrolisthes manimaculis
CTCTTCCCTTATTACCCTTCCCTCTTCCTCTTCCTCTTCCAACATCTACTCTTCTTCTTTTCATCTTCCCAAGAGGAGTAGGAAGAGGAGTAAGACAAATGTAACCTCGTTCTTGTCGTCTTTTTCCCTTGTGTAATAATGACATAGTGGAGTCTGGAGGTGGAAGCTTTATTGTTCTTTATAGTAAGTACCTGATAATAGATAGTAATTACTCAAATGGGACAAAAATAGACAGTAATTACTCAATCACCTGGGTTGTAAAGTGATGGTCTAATGTACTGCAACCTGGTGAATAAAAGCGAGCTATTTGAGTTAATTTTATGAACCAAAATTGCACACACCAACAGCTATAGTTTCGGATCATTTTTCGAAGCCATCTCATTGGAAGGTGTTGCAGTACATTAGACCATGACTTTACCTGATAATAGACAGTAATTACTCAAATGGGACAAGTATCTATCACCTGGGCTGTATCATCCATTTATGTGTCCAACTGTACAACCATGGGTAATTAATAGTGGTTCACCAGGCAGGGTACAAGGAGTGTTGGAGAGTAACTGAACTGAATTCGAAAAAGTGAGTCTTCTAAACCTCTCTCAACGTTGTGAATGGTTTGTAAAATTCACTTGTGTATATCCTGGTGAAGCACTATTACCCATGGTTGTATGTACACAGTCTCCTCCACTCCCTCTTTCACCAGTTCAGCGTTGCCATCGTATACACCAGGCATCGTGTGAGCTATATACCAGTTCCGACTCTCGTATCCGAAACACCTGCCAGTAAGAGTAAGGGTTAATGGCAGGTGTTTCGGAACTGATAGCTCACACAATGCCTCCGCCCCGCCACTGCCGCTGCCCCGCTGCCGCCGCCGCCGCCTCGAGCCGCCGCCGCCGCCGTCGTTTTTTAATCATTATTTTTTTTTATTTTTTTTTAAATAATATATATATATATATATATTTTAATATATATATATTTTTATTATTTTTTTTTTGTAATAATTAACTTTATTATTATTATTATTATATTTTTTTTAAATTATTATTTGTTTTTAATTATTATTTTTTTTCGTCGTCGTCGTCGTCGCCGCCGCCGCCCCGTCACCACCGCCGCCGCCGCCGCCCCGCCGCCGTAAGTATGTTTGAGAAAATATTAATAGTGCCTTTAATTAAAATGGAAGAAAATCCTTGGTCCCGGTACTAGGGATTATACCAAATATTATAAGTGATTATAATGTTATAATACGGATGCTATGAATATTATAAGTGATTATAATGTTTAATAATATTGAAGGATGCCCTACAGAGAACCAGTTTACAACAACAAGTAACAAGTAAGTTATTAATTATTATAATTAATCTTTTCCTAATATTTTCGGTAAATTTTTACAAGTTGCCACAACAGGATTTCACTGGATTTTTTTTTTATTTCCTAGAAGGATTTAGTGTGACTACCTGGACCTAACCAGGGCAGACTATAGTCTGCCGGGACCTAACCTGGAAAAAATATACAGTAGAAATTAGTCAGACCTGACCTGACCTGACCTGACCTAATCTGGACTGGGACAAACTACCGTGACCTAACTTGGGCAGACTACAGGGACTTAACTATAAGAGGTAACTACTGTTATGCAGCATTTACAGAAGAAATGGTATATAGAAAAGTGGTTTGTAATAGTGAAATATAAACACTGGTAATAGAAAAGTGGTTTGTAATAGTGAAATATAAACACTGGTAATAGAAAAGTGGTTTGTAATAGTGAAATATAAACACTGGTAATAGAAAAGTGGTTTGTAATAGTGAAATATAAACACTGGTAATAGAAAAGTGGTTTGTAATAGTGAAATATAAACACTGGTAATAGAAAAGTGGTTTGTAATAGTGAAATATAAACACTGGTAATAGAAAAGTGGTTTGTAATAGTGAAATATAAACACTGGTAATAGAAAAGTGGTTTGTAATAGTGAAATATAAACACTGGTAATAGAAAAGTGGTTTGTAATAGTGAAATATAAACACTGGTAATAGAAAAGTGGTTTGTAATAGTGAAATATAAACACTGGTAATAGAAAAGTGGTTTGTAATAGTGAAATATAAACACTGGTAATAGAAAAGTGGTTTGTAATAGTGAAATATAAACACTGGTAATAGAAAAGTGGTTTGTAATAGTGAAATATAAACACTGGTAATAGAAAAGTGGTTTGTAATAGTGAAATATAAACACTGGTAATAGAAAAGTGGTTTGTAATAGTGAAATATAAACACTGGTAATAGAAAAGTGGTTTGTAATAGTGAAATATAAACACTGGTAATAGAAAAGTGGTTTGTAATAGTGAAATATAAACACTGGTAATAGAAAAGTGGTTTGTAATAGTGAAATATAAACACTGGTAATAGAAAAGTGGTTTGTAATAGTGAAATATAAACACTGGTAATAGAAAAGTGGTTTGTAATAGTGAAATATAAACACTGGTAATAGAAAAGTGGTTTGTAATAGTGAAATATAAACACTGGTAATAGAAAAGTGGTTTGTAATAGTGAAATATAAACACTGGTAATAGAAAAGTGGTTTGTAATAGTGAAATATAAACACTGGTAATAGAAAAGTGGTTTGTAATAGTGAAATATAAACACTGGTAATAGAAAAGTGGTTTGTAATAGTGAAATATAAACACTGGTAATAGAAAAGTGGTTTGTAATAGTGAAATATAAACACTGGTAATAGAAAAGTGGTTTGTAATAGTGAAATATAAACACTGGTAATAGAAAAGTGGTTTGTAATAGTGAAATATAAACACTGGTAATAGAAAAGTGGTTTGTAATAGTGAAATATAAACACTGGTAATAGAAAAGTGGTTTGTAATAGTGAAATATAAACACTGGTAATAGAAAAGTGGTTTGTAATAGTGAAATATAAACACTGGTAATAGAAAAGTGGTTTGTAATAGTGAAATATAAACACTGGTAATAGAAAAGTGGTTTGTAATAGTGAAATATAAACACTGGTAATAGAAAAGTGGTTTGTAATAGTGAAATATAAACACTGCTAATAGAAAAGTGGTTTGTAATAGTGAAATATAAACACTGGTAATAGAAAAGTGGTTTGTAATAGTGAAATATAAACACTGGTAATAGAAAAGTGGTTTGTAATAGTGAAATATAAACACTGGTAATAGAAAAGTGGTTTGTAATAGTGAAATATAAACACTGGTAATAGAAAAGTGGTTTGTAATAGTGAAATATAAACACTGGTAATAGAAAAGTGGTTTGTAATAGTGAAATATAAACACTGGTAATAGAAAAGTGGTTTGTAATAGTGAAATATAAACACTGGTAATAGAAAAGTGGTTTGTAATAGTGAAATATAAACACTGGTAATAGAAAAGTGGTTTGTAATAGTGAAATATAAACACTGGTAATAGAAAAGTGGTTTGTAATAGTGAAATATAAACACTGGTAATAGAAAAGTGGTTTGTAATAGTGAAATATAAACACTGGTAATAGAAAAGTGGTTTGTAATAGTGAAATATAAACACTGGTAATAGAAAAGTGGTTTGTAATAGTGAAATATAAACACTGGTAATAGAAAAGTGGTTTGTAATAGTGAAATATAAACACTGGTAATAGAAAAGTGGTTTGTAATAGTGAAATATAAACACTGGTAATAGAAAAGTGGTTTGTAATAGTGAAATATAAACACTGGTAATAGAAAAGTGGTTTGTAATAGTGAAATATAAACACTGGTAATAGAAAAGTGGTTTGTAATAGTGAAATATAAACACTGGTAATAGAAAAGTGGTTTGTAATAGTGAAATATAAACACTGGTAATAGAAAAGTGGTTTGTAATAGTGAAATATAAACACTGGTAATAGAAAAGTGGTTTGTAATAGTGAAATATAAACACTGGTAATAGAAAAGTGGTTTGTAATAGTGAAATATAAACACTGGTAATAGAAAAGTGGTTTGTAATAGTGAAATATAAACACTGGTAATAGAAAAGTGGTTTGTAATAGTGAAATATAAACACTGGTAATAGAAAAGTGGTTTGTAATAGTGAAATATAAACACTGGTAATAGAAAAGTGGTTTGTAATAGTGAAATATAAACACTGGTAATAGAAAAGTGGTTTGTAATAGTGAAATATAAACACTGGTAATAGAAAAGTGGTTTGTAATAGTGAAATATAAACACTGGTAATAGAAAAGTGGTTTGTAATAGTGAAATATAAACACTGGTAATAGAAAAGTGGTTTGTAATAGTGAAATATAAACACTGGTAATAGAAAAGTGGTTTGTAATAGTGAAATATAAACACTGGTAATAGAAAAGTGGTTTGTAATAGTGAAATATAAACACTGGTAATAGAAAAGTGGTTTGTAATAGTGAAATATAAACACTGGTAATAGAAAAGTGGTTTGTAATAGTGAAATATAAACACTGGTAATAGAAAAGTGGTTTGTAATAGTGAAATATAAACACTGGTAATAGAAAAGTGGTTTGTAATAGTGAAATATAAACACTGGTAATAGAAAAGTGGTTTGTAATAGTGAAATATAAACACTGGTAATAGAAAAGTGGTTTGTAATAGTGAAATATAAACACTGGTAATAGAAAAGTGGTTTGTAATAGTGAAATATAAACACTGGTAATAGAAAAGTGGTTTGTAATAGTGAAATATAAACACTGGTAATAGAAAAGTGGTTTGTAATAGTGAAATATAAACACTGGTAATAGAAAAGTGGTTTGTAATAGTGAAATATAAACACTGGTAATAGAAAAGTGGTTTGTAATAGTGAAATATAAACACTGGTAATAGAAAAGTGGTTTGTAATAGTGAAATATAAACACTGGTAATAGAAAAGTGGTTTGTAATAGTGAAATATAAACACTGGTAATAGAAAAGTGGTTTGTAATAGTGAAATATAAACACTGGTAATAGAAAAGTGGTTTGTAATAGTGAAATATAAACACTGGTAATAGAAAAGTGGTTTGTAATAGTGAAATATAAACACTGGTAATAGAAAAGTGGTTTGTAATAGTGAAATATAAACACTGGTAATAGAAAAGTGGTTTGTAATAGTGAAATATAAACACTGGTAATAGAAAAGTGGTTTGTAATAGTGAAATATAAACACTGGTAATAGAAAAGTGGTTTGTAATAGTGAAATATAAACACTGGTAATAGAAAAGTGGTTTGTAATAGTGAAATATAAACACTGGTAATAGAAAAGTGGTTTGTAATAGTGAAATATAAACACTGGTAATAGAAAAGTGGTTTGTAATAGTGAAATATAAACACTGGTAATAGAAAAGTGGTTTGTAATAGTGAAATATAAACACTGGTAATAGAAAAGTGGTTTGTAATAGTGAAATATAAACACTGGTAATAGAAAAGTGGTTTGTAATAGTGAAATATAAACACTGGTAATAGAAAAGTGGTTTGTAATAGTGAAATATAAACACTGGTAATAGAAAAGTGGTTTGTAATAGTGAAATATAAACACTGGTAATAGAAAAGTGGTTTGTAATAGTGAAATATAAACACTGGTAATAGAAAAGTGGTTTGTAATAGTGAAATATAAACACTGGTAATAGAAAAGTGGTTTGTAATAGTGAAATATAAACACTGGTAATAGAAAAGTGGTTTGTAATAGTGAAATATAAACACTGGTAATAGAAAAGTGGTTTGTAATAGTGAAATATAAACACTGGTAATAGAAAAGTGGTTTGTAATAGTGAAATATAAACACTGGTAATAGAAAAGTGGTTTGTAATAGTGAAATATAAACACTGGTAATAGAAAAGTGGTTTGTAATAGTGAAATATAAACACTGGTAATAGAAAAGTGGTTTGTAATAGTGAAATATAAACACTGGTAATAGAAAAGTGGTTTGTAATAGTGAAATATAAACACTGGTAATAGAAAAGTGGTTTGTAATAGTGAAATATAAACACTGGTAATAGAAAAGTGGTTTGTAATAGTGAAATATAAACACTGGTAATAGAAAAGTGGTTTGTAATAGTGAAATATAAACACTGGTAATAGAAAAGTGGTTTGTAATAGTGAAATATAAACACTGGTAATAGAAAAGTGGTTTGTAATAGTGAAATATAAACACTGGTAATAGAAAAGTGGTTTGTAATAGTGAAATATAAACACTGGTAATAGAAAAGTGGTTTGTAATAGTGAAATATAAACACTGGTAATAGAAAAGTGGTTTGTAATAGTGAAATATAAACACTGGTAATAGAAAAGTGGTTTGTAATAGTGAAATATAAACACTGGTAATAGAAAAGTGGTTTGTAATAGTGAAATATAAACACTGGTAATAGAAAAGTGGTTTGTAATAGTGAAATATAAACACTGGTAATAGAAAAGTGGTTTGTAATAGTGAAATATAAACACTGGTAATAGAAAAGTGGTTTGTAATAGTGAAATATAAACACTGGTAATAGAAAAGTGGTTTGTAATAGTGAAATATAAACACTGGTAATAGAAAAGTGGTTTGTAATAGTGAAATATAAACACTGGTAATAGAAAAGTGGTTTGTAATAGTGAAATATAAACACTGGTAATAGAAAAGTGGTTTGTAATAGTGAAATATAAACACTGGTAATAGAAAAGTGGTTTGTAATAGTGAAATATAAACACTGGTAATAGAAAAGTGGTTTGTAATAGTGAAATATAAACACTGGTAATAGAAAAGTGGTTTGTAATAGTGAAATATAAACACTGGTAATAGAAAAGTGGTTTGTAATAGTGAAATATAAACACTGGTAATAGAAAAGTGGTTTGTAATAGTGAAATATAAACACTGGTAATAGAAAAGTGGTTTGTAATAGTGAAATATAAACACTGGTAATAGAAAAGTGGTTTGTAATAGTGAAATATAAACACTGGTAATAGAAAAGTGGTTTGTAATAGTGAAATATAAACACTGGTAATAGAAAAGTGGTTTGTAATAGTGAAATATAAACACTGGTAATAGAAAAGTGGTTTGTAATAGTGAAATATAAACACTGGTAATAGAAAAGTGGTTTGTAATAGTGAAATATAAACACTGGTAATAGAAAAGTGGTTTGTAATAGTGAAATATAAACACTGGTAATAGAAAAGTGGTTTGTAATAGTGAAATATAAACACTGGTAATAGAAAAGTGGTTTGTAATAGTGAAATATAAACACTGCTAATAGAAAAATGTTTGAAATCGAGTTGTGGCCACTTGTAAAAATATTCCTATAAATGTATGTCACTTATTGTATTATAATTATATGTAAACTATATATACATTGCAGTAAGAAATGTTGTATTATTTTTATTATTTATTCACACACACATATAAGACAACTGATTTCTCCAATTTAATTAAGTCTTTTTCTTAAATGGGTCCGAATTTGTGTTGTGTTTTTTTGGGTTCATTTGGGAGTGTGTGTGTTTTAAGGAGGTTACTGGAGCGAGCCTTTGCCTTAGGTGGCTCGCACACCTATATATAGGGAATTATTATAAGGAGGTTGTTTATTTTATGGCACAGTCAGGAGGAACCAGAAACCTCCATATTTACACACACACACACACAAAAAAAAAAATAATAAAAAAAAAAAAAAAAAAAATTACAAGGTCATATATTATAGGGTTTTATTAATTAACTCTTTAGCACTGAATTAATAAAAGGTCAATATAAATTTTATATGTGTTTATTCAGTAAAAGAGCAAAGCTGCGTACAATATCTCATAGGTACAGTACAGTTGTCATCAGAAGTCTCAAACCCACACATACAACTCTTACACCAACAATAGGTTTATTTTGTAGGAAAGTTGAATTTGCTGTATGATTTGTTAAAAAAAAAAAAAAAAAAAAAAAAAAAAAAAAAAAAAAAAAAAAAAAAATTAACTTATCACTGGGATATTCATTGCAGAAAAGTTAAATCTGCTATATAATTTGTTAATATATATATATATATATATATATATATATATATATATATATATATATATATATATATATATATATATATATATAAAATAAATAAATATAATTAACTTATCACTGGGATATTCATTGCAGAAAAGTTAAATCTGCTTATTGACAATTTAACACTGGAAAAAGTTAAATCTGCTATATATTGACAATTAATTAACTTATCACTGGGTTTGTTTACTTTTTTTTGTAGGATATTCATTGCAGAAAAGTTAAGTCTGCTGTATAATTTGTTAATATATATAAAAAAAATAATAATAATTAACTTATCACTGGGATATTCATTGCAAAAAAAGTTGAATATCTTAATTAAATATATATCCAGTGTCAGAACATAAAAAAATAAAAAAATAAACCTATATCCAGTGTCAGAACATAAAAAAATAAAAAAATAAACCTATATCCAGTGTCAGAACATATTAAAAAAAAAAAAAAAAAAAAAAAAAAAATAATGATAAAAAAAAAAATAAAAAAAAAAAAAAAAAAAATAATAATAATAATAAAAATAAAAAAATGTTGTTGGCTGTGTATGGCCTCGTGTCTTCTGGTGGCAACTGTACATGTAAGGGGATAATAATACACTTTTGATACATTGGAGTGCCTTAATGGATTCCTCCAAAGTACTCCAGGAAACAACAGCTAGTGTATTAGTCTGTTCAAAACTTAGATAGATAGAAATAGATAGATACATAGATAGATAGATAGACAGATAGATACATAGAAATAGATAGATAGACAGATAGATAGATAGATAAGAGATAGATAGAAATAGAGACAGATAGAGATAAATAGAAATAGAGATAGAAAAATATAGATAGAAATAGATATAGATATAAAGATATAGATAGAAATAGATATAGATATAAAGATATAGATAGAAATAGATATAGATATAGATAGAAATAGATATAGATATAAAGATATAGATAGAAATAGATATAAATATAAAGATATAGATAGAAATAGATATAGATATAAAGATATAGATAGAAATAGATATAGATATAAAGATATAGATAGATATAGATATAAAGATATAGATAGAAATAGATATAGATATAAAGATATAGATAGAAATAGATAAAGATATAGATAGAAATAGATATAGATATAAAGATATAGATAGAAATAGGTATAGATATAAAGATATAGATAGAAATAGATATAGATAAATAGATATAGATAGAAATAGAGACAGATAGATAGAGGAAAATAGAACACAAGTTTTGAACAGACTATAGGACCCCAATTAATTACTTAACAAAAATAATGGTGTCCTGTTTTTGTTTTGTTGTTGTTGTTGTTGTTGTTGTTGCTTGGGAAATAGTTTGGAGGAATTACAAAGAAACATTATACTCCAATATTTTACCACCACTGTACTATATATTAACTAATGAAGTAACCCCCTTAGCTTTATTTAATATTATTCTTCCTCCTATCTCCTCCTCCTCCTCCTCCTCCTATCTCCTCCTCCTCCTCCTCCTCCTCCTCCTCCTCCTATCTCCTCCTCCTATCTCCTCCTCCTCCTCCTCCTCCTCCTATCTCCTGCCTGATATATTATTAAGAAAAGATATACTGTATTAAATAACTCTAGTAACAGCAGAGTGGATAGACGAGATAATTGTTAAGAAACCCTGTGAGTGATGTATGGCAGATGTATGTGTGGCAGAAGAATTAATTAGTGGAGATACAACGAATACATTTGAGATAGAACGAATAAATTTAAGATATCGCGAATAAATTTGAGATAGAACGAATAAATTTGAGATAGAACGAATAGATTTGAGATACTGTATTGCGAATAAATTTGAGATATTGCGAATAAATTTGAGATACTGTATTGCGAATAAATTTGAGATATTGCGAATAAATTTGAGATTTGCGAATTAATTTGAGATAGAACGAATAAATTTGAGATATTACGAATAAATTTAAGATAGAACGAATAAATTTGAGATAGAACGAATAAATTTGAGATAGAACGAGTCCCGTCCTTCAAATATTAATTACCGTAACCACCAAACAAACAAACAAACACACACACACACACACATGACACACACACCTACACACACAACAAAAACACCTGCTGTATGGAAGGAGTGCGTTTGCTTGCTTGTTTGCTTGCTTGTGTGTTTGTTTGGTGGTACATATATATGGAATCTGAAATCTCGCATATATTTTTTTTTTTCATACACAAACACACAAACACACACACACACACAGGGTCCCTTATTATATGAAGGTGACGTCACACTTGATTGTCACACTAACCAAACCTTAATTAAATTCACTGTTATTATTGTTATTGTTATTGTTGTTGATGTTGTTGTTGTTGTTGTTGATTATGTGGTTATTGATGTTGTTGTTGTGGGTGTGTACTGTACTTATGTGTGTGTACTTGTGTGTGTGTGGTTGTGTGTGTACAGTACTTATGTGTGTGTGTGATTGTGTGTGTACTTGTTTGTGTATGTGTGTGTTTATGTATGTACTTATGTGTGTGGTTGTGTATATGTACTTATGTGTGTACTTATGTGTGGTTGTGTGTGTACTTGTGTGTGTATGTGTGTGTACATGTGTGTGTGTTTAGAGTGTATGTACTTATGTGTGTGGTTGTGTGTGTGTACATGTGTGTGTGTGTGTGTACAGTGAACATTGGTTGGTAAAAATGTGAATCAGTGACACGTCATCTTTTTATTAAACTCCACAACTTGCCAGACAACCAATCAGTCAGAGGTCAGGTCAGGTCAGGTCAGGTCAGGTCTGGCTCTAGGGGGATATAACAGGCCCATCATTTCTCTGTATATATGTATGTGTGTGTTGGGGGAGGGGGGCGGGGGGGTAGGGGGGCCGGGGGGGGGGACTATAACCACCCACCCCTCAATTATTTCTACATTTTAATATTATAAAATGTTCCATAAATTTATTTATTTGAGATACCATACTCTCATTAATTAAAGATTATTATTATTATTATTATATTCCGAGTAATTAATGTTAATTGTAAAAAATTTTGAGAGTGACATTTTTAAAATTTGTTACCGTATTACATAGTTTTTTTTTATATATAGTATAGTATAGGTGGAGGTGTGATATGGAGGTAGGCCTACTGTATGTAATATAATTTTTATTCTCGTCCCCCACCGTAAATTCGTGTTAAGTTAAAATAAAATAATGGACCTGTATAATAATTGCCAGCGTTATATAAAATTGGAGCAATATAATATTATGAAGTACAGTATATAATTATAATAGATTAGTAATAATATGTTCCATGAAGGGTATTTATTTACATGGCAATGCTGAAGTAGAATATTAGAAAAATTATCCTGCAAAGCCTCAGTGTAGAAAATGATGTGTTTCTTGTCTCATATAAAACTACTGTAGCACTTAACAATTGTAACAAGTTAAACTGATTAATTAAATAAAAAGGCTGTAGTATAGTTTTGGTCTATTTTGGAGATAATAATGATTCCTTCAAAGTATTATTATATTCTCAGTAAACAAACAAATCACCATTTAGTTTTGTGTTTGTGTTTGCTGATATACTTTGTAGTAATCATGTTTATTCTTAATATTCCAATAATATACTTCTGCCCTTCATTGATCATCTTAGAGAGATACCATAGTGGACTGTCTTACATTTATATAATATACCAGATTTTTTTTTTTCACTGTAATAATATTTATAACTAAAATAAGTTACCATTGGTTTGGTTGTGAACGTTTCCGTGATGGACAATGTCCCTATATCCTAACTTTGCAGATACATAGGCAAAATATTTGATTTTATAATATAATCATTATATGGAATACTATATGCACTTGAAAAGTATCCAAGTCATATAATGTTAAATGACAATTAAGATATTGCCAAGCTAAGAAAACTATTATAAAGAAAACTTATTAGAAATGAAAAGAGTCAAAGTATAACACCCCAGTGCAAATATATCAAACATTATATGTATCTACACATATATATATATATGTATATATATAGTACATATATACATAAATATATATATGGCACATTTTTGTTATTATTTAAAATAGGAGTGTTTTTTATATAATAATAGAATGGTTGAACCCATGGTGAAAGCTAAAGGCACAGCAACCTTGTAAACACCGTCCAAACAATTTATGAGGCTTTATTTTATCTACCTTGCAAAAACTTGTATAATTATCTACCTTGCAAAAACTTCTTGTTGCAACTACTGTACTCCAAACTACCCGAGCTGAGGAATAACAGAAGGCAATATTGTTCTTATCTAGCAGTTCAGTATAGTATAGGAAAAGGGTCAATCATTTTTGTGTGTACGTAGAGTTAAATAGAGTTAAATGTTTAAGTTTTTACAATAAAAGACTAAAGCTATGATATTAATAAAAAAAACAAAGGGAGATCATTATTACATCTTCTATTAACATTATTATTATTATTATTATTATTATTATTATTATTATTATTATTGTGTTGCATTATTATTATCACAGAAAGAAAATATTAAATGAAGGAAAAGAAGTACAGGAAATAGAAGGAAAAATAAACATAACTGTAATAAAAGAAGGACAACAAATACAATGGAAAAAGAGAAGAGAGAGAACAAAGAAAATAGTAAAAGAAGGAAAAGAAGGAGAGAAAATACAAAGAAAAATAAGGAAAGAAGGACAGCAATTACAAAGGAAGGAAGGAAAAATAAGGAAAGAAAATACAAAGAAAAAGAAGGAAAGAAGGACAGCAATTACAAAGGAAAAATAAGGAAAGAAGGACAGCAAATACAAAGGAAGGAAGGAAAAATACAAAGAAAAATAAGGAAATAAGGACAGCAAATACAAAGGAAAAAGAAGGAAAGAAAGATACCGTTTAAGAGAGGAAAAAAAAAATGGGTTATAATTCTGAAAGCACAATTAATTGGAGGTAAATGAGTCCTTCAAATATGGCCACGAAACACACACACACACACGCACCTATACTGTACATATATGGAAGGAGCTGGTTTGTTTCATGGCACAGTTAGGAGGAATCAGAAGCCTCCAATTCTTATCATATATAAACAAAGGCGTCTATATCCCAGCCCGTTAAAATTTACCTATTATACGTTGTTCTAATTAATTAAAATTTATCTACTATACGTTGTTCTAATTAATTAAAATTTATCTACTATACGTTGAACTAATTAATTAAAATTTACCTATGATACGTTGAACTAATTAATTAAAATTTACCTATGATACGTTGAACTAATTAATTAAAATTTACCTATTATACGTTGTTCTAATTAATTAAAATTTACCTACGATACGTTGAACTAATTAATTAATATCGAAGTTTGTACAAAAATCTCCCTTTGTTTTCCTAATATCACTATCAAAGCAAATATTATGCCGTGAAAGTAAAAGCACTTGTATTACAGTATTTTGTGTTAGCGAAGTGAACAGAGAGAATCAGAGAAAGAGAAGCAGCTCTCCACACGTACACATACAATTAGAGACAGGAATGGTTGGTTGGTACTGTACAGCCTAATGAAGGGAAAGATGGTCTATTTCTCCCAATATCAAGTTCCTTAATTAGTGCCAAATAGGAGACATCAGGGGCAGAAGTCAGTATTGAGGATGGTGTGTGTGTGTGTGTGTGTGTTTTCCTTAGTGCCAAAAGGAGACATCAGGGGCAGAAGTCAGTATTGAGGATGGTGTGTGTGTGTGTGTGTGTGTGTGTGTGTATTTTCCTTAGTGACAAATAGGAGACATCAGGGGCAGAAGTCAGTATTGAGGATGGTGTGTGTGTGTGTGTGTGTGTGTGTGTGTGTGTGTTCCTTAGTGACAAATAGGAGACATCAGGGGCAGAAGTCAGTATTGAGGATGGTGTGTGTGTGTGTGTGTGTGTGTGTGTGTGTGTGTGTGTGTGTGTTTCTTAGTGCCAAATAGGAGACATCAGGGGCAGAAGTCAGTATTGAGGATGGTGTGTGTGTGTGTGTGTGTGTGTGTGTGTGTGTGTTTTCCTTAGTGCCAAATAGGAGACACCAGGGGCAGAAGTCAGTATTGAGGATGGTGTGTGTGTGTGTGTGTGTGTGTGTGTGTGTGTGTGTGTGTGTGAGTGTGTGTGTGTGTGTGTGTTTGTGTGTGTGTGTGTTCCTTAGTGACAAATAGGAGACATCAGGGGCAGAAGTCAGTATTGAGGATGGTGTGTGTGTGTGTGTGTGTGTGTGTGTGTGTGTGTGTGTGTGTGTGTGTGTGTGTGTGTGTGTGTGTGTGTGTGTTCCTTAGTGATAAATAGGAGACATCAGGGGCAGAAGTCAGTATTGAGGATGGTGTGTGTGTGTATGTGTGTGTTTCTTAGTGCCAAATAGGAGACATCAGGGACAGAAGTCAGTATTGAGGATGGTGTGTGTGTGTGTGTGTGTGTGTGTTCCTTAGTGCCAAATAGGAGACATCAGGGGCAGAAGTCAGTATTGAGGATGGTATGTGTGTGTGTGTGTGTGTGTGTGTGTATGTGTGTGTGTGTGTGTGTGTGTGTGTGTGTGTGTGTGTGTGAGTGAGAGTGTGTGTGTGTGTTCCTTAGTGACAAATAGGAGACATCAGGGGTAGAAGTCAGTATTGAGGATGGTATGTGTGTGTGTGTGTGTGTTCCTTAGTGACAAATAGGAGACATCAGGGGCAGAAGTCAGTATTGAGGATGGTAATAAAAATCAAGTACCTGATAATAGACACCCATGGTTACTCCAATGAGACAATAAATTATAAGTATCTTTCACCACCTGGGCTGTACGGTACCAACCATTCATGTATCCAACTGTACATTAATATTACTCCATTCATTAAGATGTTATTTCACTCACTGGTTGCCAAGTTAGCCCCGAATGCCTCATTACACAATAATAGGCTGGCAGAGTTATGGTACATAGAGAAAATTTTGAAGTTAAATCTTTAAATTTGGTTTCATCTCTCGCGTCGTCGCTGCTGGCAATTTTTTGTATACATACATACGATAGAGGGTAAGAAATATCTATATATATATATATACCAGTATGCTTATATATGTATTATAATATATGAATGAATGACTTATTTGTACTAAACCCACCGTAAGTAACAACTTTATCCACACTCATTAAGAAGGTACAGTAGAAGTAGATTACAGTACACCGATACAAGCCATACTTAGTTAGTTAGTTAGTTAGTTAGTTAGTTACATCTCATCTAGTTATTTATTTATGTATCTTTCTCTTGTATAGGCTTTGTATCTATTTATCTCTCTCCATGTTATAGCAAATCACTTCACCTTATAATAGTAGTAATAATAGTAGTAGTAGTAGTAGTAGTTTTTTCTTGTTGTAACTAACGTGTAAATGATGATACTGTATTATTGTCTTTTTACAAGAAATATATATGTATATTTATATATATATATAAGTCTGTTTTATAGATACAGTAAATATGAATAGTTCCGAAATTCATTATCATTTTTAATTTTTTTTTTTTTTTCACACCACAAGTACAGTACTGTATTTCCTTCTGTGTTTTGGAAATATTCTCACGCACGCACTCACGCACTCACTGACATCTTGATCACGAAAGCACTAGGCCATTGAAGCACCTGACACTAGTAACGAGGTAATGGGGAAGGTAAGGGAAGGGAAGGGGGAAAGGGAGGGGGTGAGGTAAGATAAGGGAAGGGGGAAGGGAAGGGAAGGGAGGGGGTGAGGTAAGATAAGGGAAGGGGAAGGGAAGGGACGGTGGAAAGGGAGGGGGTAAGATATGGTAAGGGAAGGGACGGTGGAAAGGGAGGGGGTGAGGTAAGATAAGGGAAGGGAAGGGACGGTGGAAAGGGAGGGGGTGAGGTAAGATAAGGGAAGGGGAAGGAAAGGGAAGGGAAGGGAAGGGAGGGGGTAAGATATGGTAAGGGGAAGGTAAGGGAAGGGACGGGGAAGGTAAGGGAAGGGACGGGAAGGGACGGTAGAAAGGGCGGGGGTACGATAAGGTAAGGGGAAGGTAAGGGAAGGTAAGGGAAGGGACGGGGAGGAACGGGGAGGGAAGGGAAGAGCACCAGGGATGAATAGGGACTGATATGTAACATTACTGACAGCCAAACCAACAAACACATCACAATTAACCATTTTAAAACATACAATTATTATTATTATTATTATTATTATTATTATTATTATTATTATTATTATTATTATTATTATTATTATTATTATTATTAACTACATACACATACTCAAACCAACTTTATCTTGATATTTTATGCAGTAAGTAAAAAGCTAGTATTATATTACCTTTAGTTCCATAAATAATTTTTAATTGTGATGTGATTAAAAAAAAAAAAAACATGAATCGTTTATAATGTCTTGTTGTTGTTGTTATTGTTGTTGTTGATATAAGTATAGTAAGCATTCTTTATCCACTGTACACACACACACACACACACACACACACACACACACAGCTATCAATACAACCACATACACACGCGCACACACACGGCTATCAATACCTCAACACACACACAGCTATTAATATACACACACACACACACACACACACACACACACACACACACACACACACACACACACACACAATAACAACATCAACATTACAAAACAAAACATTACATAATTAAGATACAGTACTTGGCTGTGAGAATATTGTTATGGTTTGACTGTGTATGTGTTTGTCAGGCAGCTAACACCATGAGCTTCACCCACTGCTACACACACACACACACACACACACACAGCTATTAATACCTCCACACACACACACACAGCTATTAATACCTCCACACACACACACACACAGCTATTAATACCTCCACACACACACACACACACAGCTATTAATACCTCCACACACACACACACACACAGCTATTAATACCTCCACACACACACACACACACATAAACAAGAATCCATACAAACACACTGGTAATAAACACAGTAGATGACACACACACATACACACAGCTATATATTAATACCTCCACACACACACACACACAGACACACACACACACAGACACACAGACACACACACACACAGACACACACACACAGACACACAGACACACGTACACACACACACACACACACACACAGTAGATGAAGCTCATTTTTGTTCCCTACTTGTGTGATTTGATGGGAGTAAATATCACATTGTGGACTGAGTGGTAAGGAAGGAAGGAAGGAATAGAAGGATATTGTTGTTGTTTTTGTTGTTGTTGTTGTTGTGGATGGGAAGGTGATAATTTAAGTCTACACAGTTTTATTTTGACCACATAGTAGTCATAGTATTACTGTTATAGACAATATATTATAAGGTTGTGGTTGTTGTTGTTGTTGGTGGAGTATTATAGGAGTAGGAGTTGTGATGGTGGTATAATGGCGAGTATTGAAGAGAATATATAGGATGCGGGTAATAGCAGTAGTTTGTATACAACACACACACATTGTTGTTGTTATTATTGTTGTTGTTGTTGTTGTTGTGACTTGTACCACTGCCATTGTCCGCAGTTGGACGGC
>JAWZYT010005352.1:30000-55000 GCA_034508575.1 Petrolisthes manimaculis
ATTTCCTTGTGAGTGCCTGCCCACACACACACACCACCACCACTTCCTCTTCCCCTTACCCTCCAGTTTAGCTGTTTTTGCATCATTAGAACGTGAACTCGCTTTTCCGCAGGTTGCATTTGAATTTTGGTAAGTATGACAGCAACAACCAGCGCCATACTGCCGTTACCCTGCAAGAGTGAATATATTGGTATGTAGGTGCAACTGTGGAATGAGGTTGCAAGGTTGATTGGTTGGTTGATTGGTTGATTGGAGAAAAACTTAATTGGTTGATTGGTTGGTTGGTTGAGGGTGAAGTGAGGGTTTGGTTGGATGGTTGGTTGGAGAAAGACTTAATTGGTTGGTTGGTTGGTTGATAGGGATGAAGGAGGAGGAGGAGGAGGAAGAGGAGGAGGAGGAGTAGGAAGAGGAAGAGGAGGAGGAGGTGGAAGAGGAGTAGGAAGAGGAGGAGGAGTAGGAGGAGGAGGAGGAGGAGTAGGAGGAGTAGGAGGAGGCTAAATATATATAAAAGGATGGGGAAGGAAAGAAATAACACAACAATAATACCGTACAGTACAAAGAAATACAAGCCATGGCAAAAACAAGATACACTAACCTATAAACAGAGAGAAAAGATACTGTATCAAAACAACAAACAAACAAACAAAAATTAACGCTACACATATACAATAATAGTACAGTAGTAGCAGTAGTAGTAGTAGTAGTAGTAGTAGTAGTAGTAGTAGTAGTAGTAGTAGTAGTAGTAGTAGTAGTAGTAACAACAACTATTTCTATATGGGATGGATGCAGTTTGAAGGAGTACAGGGATATACTTACTGTACATTTTTCTTTTATATATACAGTACATCCACTAGCGACACTATACAATTATATATATAAAATAATAATAATAATAATAATAATAATAATAATAATAATAATAATAATACTAATAATAATAATATGGTCTTGGTGGCGGTGAAGTGAACTTACCCTCTTGGTTAATTGTGTGTCCATCATGAAATTGTGTACGTGTTTCTCCGCTCGTGAAAGTTCCATTTTTCGTGAAACCACCGCGACCAATAAGGCGGTACATCCAGCTCCCTGCATGGTGGTAGTGGTGAAGGATAGGGTTGGTTAGTCACACACACACACACACACACACACACACACACACACACACACACACACACACACACACGTTACTACAGTACAGTATATCAAAAATGTTTATTATATGGGTTAGGGCAAGGCTGGGTTGGGTTTTATGGTTGGGGATGGGTTGGGTTGTATGTGTGTGTGTTGGTGTGTGTGTGTGTGTGGGTTGGTTGGTGGGTTGGTTGGGTGTGTGTGTGTGTGTGTGGGTTGTGTGTAGGTTGGTAGGTAGGTGAGTAGGTAGGTAGGTAAGTAGGTAGGTTGATTTTTTATTGGTTTGGAAAGGTTAGCAGAAAACTTAATTAAAATATATTAGAGAAACTGTTTTATTGTTGGCTTGTGCAGCGAATAATAATAATAATAATAATAAGAAGAAGAAGGAAGTCATACATTATTTATAAAACTTACTAATTTAGAAAATGTATTATAGGATAAAATGTTAGTTAGAGCTTACTGACTGTAATATTTGTAAGAGGTTCAAGTCTATGTAAAAAATTCAATACAGAAACAATTGTAGATGTAAGAATGAGGAGTGAGGTTGAAGGAATGAGGAGTGAGGAGTGAGGAGTGAGGTTGGAGGAGTGAGGTTGGAGGAGTGAGGAGTGAGGGATATGTGTACCAGTGAGGCTTGAGGTTTGAGGTTTGAGGAGTGAGGTTGGAGGAATGAGGAGTGAGGAATGAGGTTGAAGGAATGAGGAGTGAAGGATATGTGTACCAGTGAGAAGGAGGAGTGAGGAGTGAGGTTGAAGGAATGAGGAATGAGGAGTGAGGAGTGAGGTTTGAGGAATGAGGTTGGAGGTTTGAGGAATGAGGAATGAGGAGTGAGGAATGAAGGAAGGGGGGATGGTGTAGCAATGAGAACAATAAAATAAGTGATGATAGGAAGGATATCAGAGAAGTTAAGAATAAATAATAGTACACGTGTAGTACATGTACAGTATATACATATGTATTGTACAATTGCCAAAAAAGGTATTGCAACAACTATTGATACAACATTAAATATATTAATATCCATAGTTGTTTGTAGGGATTATAAGTATGTATTACAGAAGGATATGTATATTTCCTTCTGTTATACATGCTTATAAGTATGTATTACAGAAGGATATGTATATTTCCTTCTGTTATACATGTTTATAAGTATGTATTACAGAAGGATATGTATATTTCCTTCTGTTATACATGTTTATAAGTATGTATTACAGAAGGATATGTATATTTCCTTCTGTTATACATGTTTATAGTCCATACAAATAGTTGTGGATATTACTAGGGTTAAAGTTGTATCAAGATTTGTTGCAATACCTTTTTTGGCAACTGTACATACATACATACATACATACATACATACATACGTAACACTGTACAGTATATATAAGATCCTAGAAAATAATATTAAGATTAATTCTATTATATGATTATTATTTAAGGTGAAATACTGTATTTATTATTTTCATTCATGATATTATAAAATTGAGAATAAAATTTGTTTCTGCCGATTGACAAATTACCATTAATTAATTCCACAAAGTCTAAAATATAATAGAATAGAATAGGACAGGCTTGGGGGGAGTCTGGGGGGTGCGGGAATAGGGGGACAGGCTTGGGGGGGAGTCTGGGGGGTGCGGGAATAGGGGGACAGGCTTGGGGGGGAGTCCGGGGGGTGCGGGAATAGGGGGACAGGCTTGGGGGGGAGTCTGGGGGGTGCGGGAATAGGGGGACAGGCTTGGGGGGAGTCTGGGGGGTGCGGGAATAGGGGGACAGGCTTGGGGGGAGTCTGGGGGGTGCGGGAATAGGGGGACAGGCTTGGGGGGAGTCCGGGGGGTGCGGGAATAGGGGGACAGGCTTGGGGGGAGGCTGGGGGGTGCGGGAATAGGGGGACAGGCTTGGGGTGGGTAAAAAGCCTGTCACTCTATTCCCGCATGCATCCCCCCAACCCCCTCCTATTCCCGCACCCCCCAAACTCCCCCCAAAGCCTGTCCCCTACTCCCCCCCCCCCTTAAGGAGGTTCAGATAATGTTGTCATAGTGAACAGTATTATTTTTTGGCTTTAGTAATTATTTTTCAAACTAAATAAATAAATAATGAGAGAAAACTTCAATACACTTGCTTTGATTTGTTGATATAATATTAATAATAATAAATTTAATACTTTGTTGATATAATATTAATAATAATAAATTTAATACTTTGTTGATATAATATTAATAATAATAAATTTGATACTTTGTTGATATAATATTAATAATAATAAATTTAATACTTTGTTGATATAATATTAATAATAATAAATTTAATACTTTGTTGATATAATATTAATAATAATAAATTTAATAACTTTGTTCGTTGATATAATATTAATAATAATAAATTTAATAACTTTGTTCGTTGATATAATATTAATAATAATAAATTTAATACTTTGTTGATATAATATTAATAATAATAAATTTAATAACTTGGTTCGTTGATATAATTTTAATAATAATAAATTTAATAACTTTGTTCGTTGATATAATATTAATAATAATAAATTTAATAACTTTGTTCGTTGATATAATATTAATAATAATAAATTTAATAACTTTGTTCGTTGATATAATTTTAATAATAATAAATTTATATAATAATAACTTTTAAGACAACATTATCTTTTCATCCTTAAATTAAAATAATCCTATATCATAATATTAGGCAGAAATATATAAAAAAAAATATATATCAAAATAGACCAAGAGATCAAAATGAATAATGATAAAAATGGAAAGAAGCATATATATATATACATTGTAATAATTATTATAAAAATATCATTCCTATAAAATTATGAACTATATATATAGAGATAGTATGTATTTAACTAACTAATTAACATACCGTATAATATAATATCTATGTAGGAAAATAAATAAACAAACTAAATTTTTTTTTTTTTTCTCGCTGACGGTAATTAAAGTTTTTTTCACATTTATTTTGATTTAATTAAAGAAAGTTAGATTTTGTTGTTTATTAATGAATTGGAAGAAGTGATATTAATTATGAAAGAAAAAGATAGATGAAGTGAAAGGGAGATGGGATATAGGAGGAAAGGAGAGACAGTTGAATAAAGAAGGAGATAGAAGGAAAGGAGAGAAAGATGAAGAGAGAAGGAGATAGAAGGAAAGGGGAGAGAAGGATATAGAAGGAAAGGAGAGACAGTTGAATAAAGAAGGAGATAGAAGGAAAGGAGAGAGAAGGAGAGAGAAGGAAAGGAGATAGAAGGAAAGGAGACAGTTGAATAAAAGGAGAAAGAAGGAAAGGAGAAAGCTGAAAAAAGAAAGAGAAAGAAGGAACAGGGAGAAAGAAGAAGGAGATAAAAATGAGAAAGAGTGATCACGAAATATGATGTAAATATTATCAATGTTGTTATAATTACCATCAGCTAAAAAAAAATAAAAAATATATATATATACATAATAGATTGAAAGGAGTGTTACTAAAATATACAAATCTATAAATATTTATAGTACTGTACAGACGAGAGAAAAAATATATGTTCAACTTGAGTGATATTAAATGAATGAAGGGAGAATTTAATTTATTTGTTTGTACTGTGTCTGCTTTTAAGTGTGTGTGTGTGTGTGTGTGTGTCTAACTATATATCTACATAAGTGTGTGTGTGTGTGTGTGTGTGTGTGTGTGTGTGTGTGTCTAACTATACAGTATATCTACATAAGTATAATATTATACTGTAATAAATAAATATAATAAATAAATAAATATATAAATAACTAAATATTATACTGTACAGGTATTTGGTAAGTTATTCTACTCTAAATATTATACTGTAGTTAAGGTATTCAACTTTATGTAATGTTATGCTGTATTTGTTAAGGTATTCAACACTATGTAATGTTATGCTGTATTTGTTAAGGTATTCAACTTTATGTAATGTTATGCTGTATTTGTTAAGGTATTCAACACTATGTAATGTTATGCTGTATTTGTTAAGGTATTCAACTTTATGTAATGTTATGCTGTATTTGGTAAGGTATTCAACTTTATGTAATGTTATGCTGTATTTGGTAAGGTATTCAACTTTATGTAATGTTATGCTGTATTTGTTAAGGTATTCAACTTTATGTAATGTTATGCTGTATTTGGTAAGGAATTCAACACTATGTAATGTTATGCTGTATTTGGTAAGGTATTCAACTTTATGTAATGTTATGCTGTATTTGGTAAGGTATTCAACTTTATGTAATGTTATGCTGTATTTGGTAAGGAATTCAACACTAATGTTACATAATTACTGTATACTGTATTTGTTAAGGTATTCAACACTATGTAATGTTATACTGTATTTGTTAAGGTATTCAACTTTATGTAATGTTATGCTGTATTTGTTAAGGTATTCAACACTATGTAATGTAATACTGTACTATACTGTACTATACTGTACTAACTAAATATCTCATCAGGGGAATTTACTCATTAAACAATAAATACTGTATTTTTTTATCTGAAACAGAATTATTGGAATTGAGGTACAATTGAGAGCACTTATAACTTGTACAGGAGAATAGGACTCACAATAAAGACTGTACTAGTTATAAGTGCTGGCAACTGTACAACCTAAATTAGCAGACAAAAATAATCATCTTAAAATTAAGGACATAGAAATAGATATATATATGTATAAAATATATATATATATTTATATATATATATACATATATATATATACATGTATATATATATATTTAGCAGCAACTCTGTCACAAAGAACACTCCTTTGTTGAACAAACCATGCATAATCTCATGCACCATTATTTGTTGTTCTTCCTGTGGGTTACATGCGTGTTGTACTGTACTGTACTGTACTGTACTGTACTATACTGTACTGTACTGTACTGTAGTGCTGAACCTTTAAGTAATAAACCCATACAGTTCTGACACGATGAGCAGATATTAGTATTGTAGTTCTCCATTATATACAAACGTGTGTCACTTGACTTGTACTGGCTAATTTAAAACCCTTCCTTCCCTTAACTCTTATTTACACGCAACTTGGCTATTTCATTTGTATGGTTGTGATGGTAGTGGTTGTGGTGATTGTGGTGGTTGTTGTTGTTGTGGTTGTATTCAAAAAGATACAGTACTATGTGATGTATAGGGTACAGTACTGGAAGAGAGTACAGTACAGCCTCAATACAGTCACTACAAAATGAACACAAACTTATGTATCTTTTAGAAATTTTATATATATTTTTATAGTATTTATATATTTATAGTATATATATTTTTATAGTATATGTGTTGTTAGTATAGGTGTAATATGGAGTGTATTAATCTGTATAAATATAAAGTGTTTCTATATAATTCCCATTTTTATAAGAAAGACTGCTTGCTTTTTAGTTTAATTAATCTGACAGCATTCAAGAGAGTAATAACTTTTTATAAAGAGAGTAAAAGAAACTAAATCTTTATTTTATTTAAAGAAAAAGCTTCTGTATAAGATGAATCATACATGCAGGAACCACAAGCTGTAGGCCTATGTATATATGTATGTATGTATGTGTGTGTGTGTGTGTGTGTGTGTATGTGTGTGTGTGTGTGTGTGTGTGTGTGTGTATGTATGTATATATTGTATGTTATGTATGTATGTATTGTATATATTGTATTGTATGTATGTATATAATGCAACACATCACCTCTTATATTAGACACTGCCTACAGGAACACACATACAGTATATACGTGAGTTATTTTTACTTTACTTTTAATAATACTACACTGCCTACAGGAACACACACACACACACACACACACACACACACACACACACACACACACACACACACACACACATGATACATAATCCCTGACCAGAGATGAAAGGCGCACACACACACACACACACACACGCACACACACACACACACACACACACACATTTAGTTAGTATATTTTAAAGTCTATTATGTTATGTATAGATATATTATATAGATACATTCTATAGTACTGTATTTAAAAGTCTATTATATGATATTTATAGATACAGTACTGTATTTATTATTATGTGTCTCCTATAGGCAGTGGCATTTCATTTAATTATTTTTTTGTAATGAATTTGAGGTGATAATGACTGAATTAATTTGAAGTGATAATGACTGAATTAATTTGAAGTGATAATGACTGAATTAATTTGAAGTGATAATGACTGAATTAATTTGAAGTGATAATGACTGAATTAATTTGACGTGATAATGACTGAATTAATTTGACGTGATAATGACTGAATTAATTTGAAGTGATAATGACTGAATTAATTTGACGTGATAATGACTGAATTAATTTGACGTGATAATGACTGAATTAATTTGACGTGATAATGACTGAATTAATTTGACGTGATAATGACTGAATTAATTTGACGTGATAATGACTGAATTAATTTGAAGTGATAATGACTGAATTAATTTGACGTGATAATGACTGAATTAATTTGAAGTGATAATGACTGAATTAATTTGAAGTGATAATGACTGAATTAATTTGAGGTGATAATGACTGAATTAATTTGAGGTGATAATGATTAATTTGAGGTGATAATGATTAATTTGAGGTGATAATGACTGAATTAATTTGAAGTGATAATGACTGAATTAATTTGAGGTGATAAGGATTAATTTGTGGATTAATTTGTGGATTAATTTGTGGATTAATTTGAGGTGATAATGATTAATTTGTAAGTGAGTATAAATGTCTCCTTGTGTGTTAACCCAGCCTCTAATACCTCTTTCAACCTTAAAGGAAGAATATAGTCTACTTTGGATACATTGGAGTGATTTAATTCCTCCAAAGTATGCCAGGAAACAACACACTTAGATAGATAAAGAAAAATAATTATATCTTGTTGTTGTTGTTGTTGTTGTTGTCTGGAATAATTTAGAGGAATGATAATCTCCAAAAATGTGAGTAGAATTATAGCCTTCCCTTAATGAAAAAACTCACTAGACCTATTTCACAGATGATAGCAGTCAGTTTGTAGGTTAGGTTAGGTTATTAGTACTCCAAAAATACAGTAATTAACTTATACTGTATTTAGATTATGATTTCACAGTTATTTTGTATGTTAGTTTAGGATTTCATAGTTAATTTGTAGGTTAGGTTACATTATTATTACTTCAAAAATGAATTAGTAAAGATAAATTAAGTTCGCAGCTAATTATTTCACAGTTATTTTGTAGGTTAAATTATTATTATTCCAAAAATACAGTAATTAACTTATACTGTATTTAGATTATGATTTCACAGTTATTTTGTAAGTAAGTTTAGGATTTCAGAGTTATTTTGTAGTTAGTTTAGGATTTCATAGTTAGTTTGTAGGTTAGGTTAAATTATTATTACTCCAAAAATGAATTAGTAAAGATAAATTAAGTTTGCAGCTTATTATTTCACAGTTATTTTGTATGTTAAATTATTATTATTATTCCAAAAATACATTAATTAACTTATACTGTATTTAGTTTATGATTTCACAGTTATTTTGTATTTAGATTATAATTTCATAGTTATTTTGTATTTAGATTATAATTTCAGAGTTATTTTGTATTTAGATTATGATTTCACAGTCAATTAAAGTTATTCATAGTTAATTATGACACAGGGAACAGAGCAAAGTTATTATTATTAATTTTTTTATTTCATTATTACTCCCAAGATATGCTGCTAATGATTTTAAAATTTAATGGCATATGAATATTATTGACATTTGGTAATGAAGATTGAATGAGTCGTGTGTGTGTGTGTGTGTGTGTGTGTGTGTGTGTGTTTTTATTATTATTATTTTTTTTTTTTGGAAGTTTTTTTTTTTTTTTTTTTTTTTTTTTTTTGAAGTCATGTTTTTTTTTTTTTTTTTTTTTTTTAATTAACCAAACTAAGAACTTCTACTGTGAAATGGGCCTTCATGCACTTTGGTTCTCTACCGCTCGCTCGTGAGGGATGCAATGTTGAAGTAGTAGTAGTAGTAGTAGTAATAGTAGTAGTAGTAGATAGAGTAATAAATTGTAAGTAGTAGTAGTAGTAGTAATAGTAGTAGTAATAGTAGTAGTAGGGGGCCTAGTAGTAATAGTAGTAGTAGTAGTAGTAGTAGTAGATATAGTAATAAATTGTAAGTAGTAGTAGTAATAAGAATAGTAGTAATTAATATTAGATAATAGTAATAAATAGTTAGTAGTAGTAGTAGTAGTAGTAATTAATTAATATTAGATAATAGTAATAAATAGTAACAGTAGCGTGAAAAAGCATGTACAAACGCACAAACGTAGAAAATATAAAAAAAAACTCGTACAAAAAAAATATATATAAAAAAACAGAAAAATAAAAAAATAGAAAATATATATTATTATTAGTTGCCAAAAAATGTGCTCAAACGTTTTTATTTTTAGTTAAAGAGTAATAAAGTGGTGGATAAAACATGATGAATATTTAATTTAATTAGTTAATTAATAATAATATCAGTCACAAGATGATGATGATGATGATGTAAATAAAACCAAAACAAACCAATACCAAACGATATAATACAAAAAGTAAAAGTAGTAGTAGTAGTAGTAGTAGTAGTTCTAATAATAATAATAATACAATTAGTTTTAAAGAAGGAGTAGTAGTAGTAATAGTAGTAGTAGTAGTTCTAATAATAATAATAATACAATTAGTTTTAAAGAAGGAATAGTAGTAGTAGTAGTAGTAGTAGTAGTAGTAGTAGTAGTAGTAGTAGTAGTAATAATACAATTAGTTTTAAAGGAGTAGTAGTAGTAGTAGTAGTTCTAATAATAATAATAATACAATTAGTTTTAAAGAAGGAGTAGTAGTAGTAGTAGTAGTAGTTCTAATAATAATAATAATACAATTAGTTTTAAAGAAAGAGGAGTAGTAGTAGTAGTAGTAGTTCTAATAATAATAATAATACAATTAGTTTTAAAGAAGGAGTAGTAGTAGTAGTAGTAGTAGTAGTAATAATAATAATAATAATACTTTGGTCAGAATAAAGAAAGAAATTAAAGGAAAGGAGGAAGAAGGAAAGATAATAATTTTTTACTGTACCGAAGAAATAATAAAAAAGGAATAATATCAATCAATAATAATAATAATAATAAACTCGCAAGGCTAAAGAGGGCTGGGTTGATGCTAGTAGTAGTAATTATTATCATTTATTATTATTATTATTATTATTATTATTAGTAGTAGTAGTAATTATTATAATTTATTATTATTATTATTATTATTATTAGTAGTAGTAGTAGTAGTAGTAGTAGTAGTAGTAGTAGTAGTAGAAGTAGTAGTAGTAAATTATGACTATATAAAAAAAAAAAAAAGTTGAATAAAACAAAATAACTCTCTTTTTTTTTTTTTTGCATCCTGACTGACTGACTGACTGGGTGGCTATTATTTTTTTTTTGGTTTGGTTTGGTTCTGTGGTTGGTTTGGTTGCAGCAGCAGCAGCAGTAGTTATATAGTTAGCTAAGCAAAGAGCTCAACTTACCATTATGCCTGTCGTGACGGCAATACCCCTCCCACAGTATGTATTAGGGACTATATCACCGTACCCCACTGATAAGAATGTGATCGCTATAAGCCACATGGTGTTCAACAAATTGGCATGTTCTTCGTCATGGAACCTGTAAGGGAGAAGCGAGAAGAGCGTAGTGACAGACAAGTTACACCTTGGTCTCAGCAATGACACTTATAACACATGTATAAGTGACAGTTACACCTCGTCTGGTCAATGTCACTTATAACACATGTATAAGTGACAGTTACACCTCGTCTGGTCAATGTCACTTATAACACATGTATAAGTGACATTGGGGCTTAGGAATGTCACTTATAAACATGTATATAAGTGACATTAGGTCAGGTTAGGTCACTTATAGACATATAAGTGACACAGTTACACCTCGTCTCCTCAATGTCACTTATAAACATGTATAAGTGACATTGGGGCTTAGGAATGTCACTTATAGACATATAAGTGACAGACATTTACACCTCGTCTGGTCAATGTCACTTATAAACACGTATAAGTGACATTAGGTCAGGTTTGGTCACTTATAACACATGTATAAGTGACATTGGGGCTTAGGAATGTCACTTATATACTGTAAACACATATATAAGTGACATTAGGTCAGGTTAGGTCACTTATAGACACATGTATAAGTGACATTAGGTCAGGTCAGTCACTTATAAACATATATAAGTGACATGGGGACAAGTCAGGTCACTTATAGACATATAAGTGACATAGACATTGGCTCAGGTCAGATTAAATGTCACTTATAAACATATATAAGTGACATAGACATTGGCTCAGGTCAGATTAAATGTCACTTATACACATATATAAAAGTGACATTGGGTCTGGTCAATGTCACTTATAAACATATATAAGTGACATTGGGTCAGGTCAGGTCGGGTCAGGTCAGGTCAGGTCAGGTCAGGTCGGGTCAGGTCAGGAGGAGCAAAACAAAACACTCACTCAGACATTTTTTTTTTAAAACGTCGGGGGATTATACATTTTGGTTTGTTTTTGTTTTTTTATATATATATATATACCGTATTATACTTACATTTTTGGTTTTTAGATATATATATACCGTATAATATACTTACTTTCCTACTTACTTACTTACTTACACACACACACACACACACGTATATATATATATTATGTATTATTGACTAACTCACTCCCAAGGTTATAGGTTTAAAAAAAAAATGACATAAATTAAAAGAAAAAGATAAAACAAATAAACAGACAAACAAAAAAATAAAAATATATGTTTTTAAATTAATAATATGGATTCGATAGTGGAAGGGGGTAGGGGGTGGAAGATGGGGGGGGAGGGGGGAGGGGTGGGGTTGGGGGGGAGCGGGTAGAAGAGACAAAATTGCATATGATAATGATTCCCTTTGGTGTATGTATGTATGTATGTATGTGTGTGTGTGTTTTTTTTTTTTTTTGTCAGATCATTGTATCCGAAAAACGTTTTAATAATATAAAAAAAAAAATGGGGGGGAGGGGGAGAGAGAGAGAGAGAGAGAGAGAAAAGAGAATTATTAACTGCATATAATAATCATAATCATTCCCTTTTTGTGTGTGTGTTTTTTTTATATATATAATTATATATTTGTTATGTTTTTTATTTTTTTCCGCCTAATCACCATCAATAATACGTACAACCCAAAACGTTTAATTAAAAAAAATGTCCGATTGTTTGTTTGTTTGTTTTGTGCGCTGGTTTGATTACTACATTTTACAGGTTAGTAGGTTAGGTTATTATTATTATTATTATTATTATTATTGTTATTATTGTAGTGTGGTTCTGCCATGCACTTACCATGATTCCACAAGCCACTGCGATGGTTCTGCCACAATACGTATTAGGTACAATATCCCCGTACCCGACACATAATATAGTCACAGCGATGAGCCACATAGCGTTAAGCAGATTAGCATGTTCTTCATCGTGATACCTATAGAGTACAAAACATGAAGGGCCATTAAGGGGGGAGTCAGCTAGACTTTATGTTGTTTTGTAGTTAGTTTTTTTTTTTTTTGGGGGGGTAGATAGCTTTTTTTTTTTTTTTTTTTTTTTTTTTTTTGCGTTTTTTTTTTTTCCTTTTTTTTTTTTTTTTGCCTTTTTTTTTTTTTTTTTTTTTTTTTTTTTGTCGAGCGCCTTTTTTGTTATTCTGATTCCTCCAAAGTATGTATTGTATGTCTGTCTGTATGTATGACAGGAAACAACAACAGGACCAGGTTAACCAAAATAATACTAGCGTTAAGAAACAATAAAACTAAATTAATCAAAAAAATACTAATGTTAGTGTCACGAAAAAAGTAAAAAAACAGAACTAAATTAATCAAAATAATAAAAGTGGTTTAGTGTTAGGAAATAGAAGAAAAAGATTAATCAAAATAATAATAGTTTTAGGAAATAGAAGAAAAAGATAAATAAAAATAATAATAGTTTTAGGAAATAGAAGAAAAAGATAAATCAAAATAATAATAATGTTAGTGTCACGAAAAAACAGAACTAAATTAACCAAAATAATAAAAGTGTTAGTTTTAGGAAATAGAAGAAAAAAAAAAAATAATAATAATAGTTTTAGTGTCACGAAAAAACAGAACTAAATTAATCAAAATAATAAAAGTCTTAGTGTTAGGAAATAGAAGAAACAGATAAATAAAAATAATAATGTAATAGTCAATTGTTGAACCATAATCTGATTTTGGAACGAAGGTTTTTATGAAAGATTGCAATGTTTTATAGTTTTTTTTTTTTTAACGCTTTTATTGTTCAAAACCGTCGCATTTTAATGTTTTGGGGAAATATGACCCCCCTCTGTGCCCCCCCTGTGCCCCCTGCCACGCCTCTAAAACCCTACAACCCCCCCCCCCAACTCAATCTCCATAAACACTTAATTTTCGCCATATTTAAACTAGATTCGTCGGAAAAAAACTACAGCGCATTAAATAGAATTAGACTGTAGTTTTTTTTTCAACGAATCTAGTTTAAATATGGCGAAAATGAAGTGTTTATGGAGATTGAGTTGGTGGGGGGGGGGCGCAGAGGGGGGGTCGTATCTCCCCAAACATTAAAATACGACGCTCTTGAACAATAAATGCGTTAAAAAAAAAACTATAAAACATTACAATCTGAAAACCTTCATTGAAAACCTGATTATGGTCCAATATTTGACTATTACCGATAATAGTGTCAGAAAACAAACAAACAAACAAAACCAGATTAATTAACAAAAATAATAATAGTGTCAAAAAAAAAAAAAAAAAACAATTAGCCAAAATAATAATAGTAGTGTCAGAAAACAAACAAACTAACAAACAAACAAACAAACAAGATTAATTAACCAACATAATAATAATAGTGTCAACAAACAAACAAGATTAATTAAACAATAATTGTAGTGTCAGAAAACAAAAAAACAAAAAAACAAAAAAAACAAGATTAATTAACAAAAATAATAATAGTAGTGTCAGGAAACAAACAAACAAACTAACAAACAAAACCAGAATTAGCCAAAATAATAATAATAGTGTCAACAAACAAACAAGATTAATTAACCAAAATAATAATAGTAGAGTCAGAAAACAAACAAACAAACAAACAAACAAAACAAGATTAATTAACAAAAAATAATAATAGTTTGAAGGAATCATTAATCTCCTAAAATGTCTCAAATTTTATTATTATTAATTTTATTATTATTATTTAAGGTGGTAATAATTTTTTTTTTTTTTTTTTTTTTTTTTTTTTTTTTTTTTTTTTTTTTTTTTTTTTTACAGTGGAGTGTCCTTGTTTTGTTTTGATTCCTCCAAAGTACGTCCAGGAAAATAAATAAATAAATAAATAAGTAAATAAATTAATAAAAAATAAACAGGACCAAATGATAAAACAAAATAATAATAATAATAATGTTGGTGGTGGTTGTTTTTGATGTTATTTTTGTTATTGTTGTTATTTGTGTGTCTGTTGTTTTTGTTGTTATTGTTGTTGTTGTAATGTTGGTTGTTGTTGTTGTAATGGTGGTGGTGGTGGTTGTTATTGTTTTTGTTGTTGTTATTGTTGTTGTAATGTTGGTGGTGGTGGTTGTTGTTATTGTTATTGTTGTTATTGTTGTTGTAATGTTGGTGGTGGTTGTTATTGTTGTTGATGTTGTTTGGAATAGTTTGGAGGATTCAGTAGTTGTTGTTGTTGTTGTTGTTTATTGTTGTTGTTATTGGGCTCCATAATTACCAAAACAATACTCCCCCCTTAATTATAAAGAGTGACTTACACCCCCGGGGGGAAACGATCACAGGGTTGTTGTTGTTGTTGTTGTTGTTGTTTTTTTTAAGGTCAAACCACTGAACACCAATTAAAAAACCAATCATTTGTTTAATTAAAAGGAAGGGGACGTGGAAAATAGACTTCAAAATCAAAACCGGGTGGTGTTGTTGTTGTTGTTGTTGTGGTTGTTGTTGTTGTTGTTGTGATTTCATTGCATAAAGAACATGTTGAATATGACAATTATTATTATTATTATTATTGTTGTTATTGGATGCAAAACACTTAATAAAAATTGGGATTGGTGGTGGTGGTAGTAGTGGTAGTGGTGGTAGTAGTGGTGGTGGTAGTGGTGGTTTGATGCCAAGGGCTGAATATATATAATAATAATTAAATACTAAATGTTTCGTATACGGTAAACACCAACAAATTAATAAGCAAGCCGGTATCAAATCTACACAACTACAAAAATGTCTATTATAAATATATTGACCAATGGAGGAGGAATATATAGTAAATTATATGTTACTTAATTAATAAAAGAGTGAAAAAGACAACATCGATCGATCACTAACAACACGTACAGTACGTGACTTATTCACAGAGCACGTGGGTAAATAGGCACGTGACTTGTTTGTTGTGAAAGCACGTGGGGCAAAATGCACGTGACTTGCTTGTTGACAGAGAGCACGTGGGGCAAAATGCACGTGACTTGCTTGTTGACAGAGAGCACGTGGGGCAAAATGCACGTGACTTGCTTGTTGACAGAGAGCACGTGGGGCAAAATGCACGTGACTTGCTTGTTGACAGAGAGCACGTGGGGCAAAATGCACGTGACTTGCTTGTTGACAGAGAGCACGTGGGGCAAAATGCACGTGACTTGCTTGTTGACAGAGAGCACGTGGGGCAAAATGCACGTGACTTGTTTGTTGTGAGAGCACGTGGGGCAAAATGCACGTGACTTTGTTTGTTGTGAGAGCACGTACCGACAGTTAAAACCATGTGTGTTCATAGCTGTACTATATTGTATAAGTTTTGGACAATGACACCCCTAGTTTAAAAAATAATTGAGGGCCCTTACTGGAGCTCTATGAATTCTCCAAACTACTCCAGGCAACAAGAACCCTTACTGGAGTTTTATGAATTCTCCAAACTACTCCAGGCAACAAGAACCCTTACTGGAGCTCTATAAATTCTCCAAACTACTCCAGGGAACAAAGACCCTTACTGGAGCTCTATGAATTCTCCAAACTACTCCAGGGAACAAAAACCCTCACTGGAGTTTTATGAATTCTCCAAACTACTCCAGGAAACAACATCTGATTCCCTATTAGAATTAAACACTGAAGGGTTCTGTGGCCTGGATTATTTGGAGGGTTCATAGAGCTCCAGTAAGGACCCTCAATTTTTTTAAACTAAGGGTCAAAGCCCTTTAATATTAAATACACTTAGCCCTTTATCTATAAATAAATAAATATATAATTATATAATATTATAATAACAAATGTATATCTACTATATATATAATGGATAGATGCAACAATTAAATAAATATAAGTATAAATGGCTTCATATGTTTAGTTAATGAAGCTAGTTTTGAAAAGTAATAACAATAATAATGATAGTAGTAAAGTTAGTTGCATTGAAAAAGGTTTTAAAAAAGAGTAAATATATAAATACAAATATTACAACACTGATATTGAAGTAAAGTGAAAAGTGAAAAAGTGAAGTTGGGCTGGGAGTTAATAATAAAAAAGAGCTCGTAATTATTTAAAGGGAGTAAGTAAATAATTAAGTAACTTTTTGCTGAGTACAAATTTAAATTCATATTAATTATATTGTAGCCCTCCAAACTCTGTCATGGGATTAACACACACACACACACACACACACACACATACACACACACACACAAGATCACCAATGAATATCTCTCTCTCTCTCTATCTCTATCTCTATCTCTATCTCTATCTCTATCTCTATCTCTATCTCTATCTCTATCTCTATCTCTATCTCTATCTCTATCTCTATATCTCTCTCTCTCTCTCTCTCTCTCTCTCTCTCTCTCTCTCTCTCTCTCTCTCTCTCACACACACAAACACACACACACACAAACACACGATCATCCACCAATATTAACACACACAAACAAACACACACACACACACGATCATCCACCAATATTAACACACACAAACAAACACACAAACACAAACACACACATCCTCTATATCAAAACACATCTCTCCAGTCTTATAGGAAAAAATATTCTGTTTTTTTTTTTTTTCCTGACAGAGTAATTTGGAGAAATAAAAAACTCCAAAAAAAAAATAAATAAATAAAAAAAAAAACACATCTATCCAATCTTATAAGAAAAGGGATTTTGTTTTGATTTGTTTTGTTTTGTTTTTCCTGACATAGTTTGAAGGACTCGTAAACTCCATAAAAATTCCGACAGCCGTAAGTAGGTTTAGTTAGTTAGTTAATAATATATTCCTTTATGGTTGTTCACTGGCAGGAGGTGTAGGCCTAGGCGGGTATATATACTCGTTGGTGATTGGCTGGCGACCTCTGACACACATACAGACATAATCTTTCCTCACAGAACTTTATATTTGTAATAAATGGCTTCCTGTTCTAATATTACAACAGATATACATATTTCAGGATAATTTTCCCAATAAGAATAGTGGTTTTATTTTCAAATTGATTTCCTTATTGCAGTAAATACACAACCCAATGTAAAAAGTGGTATACAATTTTTATAACACTTTTCAACTTGTACTTTTCAATATTTACTTGTATTTTGGTTGTAATAAAGTTTAGACAACTTATTCCAGTTTCAAATTTATCGTAGAGTCTTAAAATGCAAATGAAATATATGTATGTGTTGTAATATTAGAACAGGAAGCCATTTATTACAAATATATAGTTCTGTGAGGAAAGATTATGTCTGTATGTGTGTCAGAGGCCGCCAGCCAATCAGCAACGAGTATATATACCCGCCTAGGCCTACACCTCCTGCCAGTAGACAACCATAAAGGAATATATTATAGTTAGTTAGTTAGTTAGGTAGTTAGTTAGTTAGTTACTCCTCTTAACTTAGACTGAGCCCAAAACGTACTCCAGGCCAGTCCCCATCGTGGCTAGCCCCCCCAAACCCCCCCCACCCCTCCCCCACCTCAGCATTGTAGCCCCAACTGGTATAGGGGTAGGGGGGTGCGGGGTGTGGGGTAGAAGGGGTAGGGGTGTGTGGGGGGTGGGGTAGGAGGAGGAGAGAGAAGGAGAGGGTAAGTGAGGTGAAGGAATAGGGAGAGAGAGAGAGAAGGAGAGGGTAAGTGAGGGGAAGGAATAGGGAGAGAGAGAGAGAAGGAGAGGGTAAGTGAGGGGAAGGAATAGGGAGAGAGAGAGAGAAGGAGAGGGTAAGTGAGGGGAAGGAATAGGGAGAGAGAGAGGATAAATGAAGGAAGAGGAATAGGGAGAGGGGATAAATAAGTGAGGGGAAGGAAGAAAGGAAGAACGAACAAGTGAAAATCGAATGAAATAATAATGATAATAATAATAATAATAATAATGATAATAATAATAATGATAATAATAATAATAATGATAATAATAATGATAATAATGATAATAATAATAATAATTATAATAATAATAATAATGATAATAATAATGAATAATTTTGTTGTTGTTGTTGTTGTTGTTTGAGTAATATAGAATTAAATAAGGGGTGTGTGGGAGTATGGGGACAGGCTTGGGGGGGGTTTAAGGGGACAGGCTTGGGGGGGGGAGTAGGGGGACAGGCTTGGGGGGGGGGTTGAGGGGTGCGGGAGTAGGGGGACAGACTGGGGGTTGGTTAGGGAGGTGTGGGAATAAGGGGACAGGCTTTTTACACACACACACCCCAAGCCTGTCCCCCCTATTCCCGCACCCCCCTAAAATATTGATAATAATAATAATACAATAGTAATAATAATAATAATAATAATAATAATAATAAAAATAATAATAATAATAATTAAGAAAATAATAATAATAATAATAATAATAATAATAATAATTAAGAAAATAATAATAATAATAATAGAGGTATCGAATACAGTCCCTGAGGCAGAATATAAAATTAATTAATTAAATAGATAATTAATTAAATTGTCAATAATTGGGGCCACATTGCTGTAGATGGGAAATATACATGGTGGAAAAAAGACAATAATAATAATAATAATAATAAATAATAAAGTAATAATAATAATATACAAACTACATAATTATAGTACTAGAATTAATACTACATAATTATAGTAGTCTAAATAGAACAACAAACAAACATACAAACACACAAACATACAAACATATATTACGTACATATATTTCTAAAAAGCATGTCAATTATTATTATAATATACGTATAGTAGGTTATAAGAAAAAATATATAATAAATATATATATACGGTAAATTAATACGTAATAATTATTTAACAATTAATACGTAATAATTATCATCTAACTAACAATTAAAAGGAGGAGTTAGATTAATTAATTACTACTAGCTGGGAGGAATTAATTAAAAGATATATATATATAAAATAGTAGTAGTAGTAGTAGTAGTAGTAGTAGTAGTGGTAGTAGTGGTATTGCCATTTACAAAACTACTGAAACAAATTTATTATAAATTTTGATTCTACATTTTATTTATTAACTTTCATAGACCATTTAATCAAGTCATACAATTTTTTTATATTTATATTTAGTGATTTACTTATATTATTTATATAACTAAAAGATAATAATATAAATAATAATAATAATAATAATAATAATTCATAAATTGACGTATAATGACTGATCGACTCGGGATATTTTGTCTATGAAAGTTAATCTATAATAATAATAATAATAATAATAATAATAATCTATAATAATAATAATAATAATTGATATGTTTCTTGATGAGGAATTAATTTTTTATTCTTTAATTATCAATGGATTTTTTTTAAATTATTATTTAAAGTCACAATCAAATATTCACCCACACTTTCCTTCCATCGTAGTAAATATTTTGGTAATAAACAACAACACGTGTATAATTTTGTACCACCTCATAATAATAATAATAATAATAATAATAATAATAATAATAATAATAATAATAATAATAATAATAAAGAACAACACGTGTATAATTTTGTACCACCTCATAATAATAATAATAATAATAATAATAAAGAACAACACGTGTATATTTTTGCACCACCTCATAATAATAATAATAATAATAATAATAATAATAATAATAATAATAATAAAGAACAACACGTGTATAATTTTGTACCACCTCATAATAATAATAATAATAATAATAATAATAATAATAATAATTGAGGGGGTTGAGTTGACGTAAGGTGTTGTTGTTGTTGTTGTATGATTATATTTTGATATGATACTGATTTATTTACACGATGGAAGGAAAATGTGGCTGGATATTATTATTATTATTATTATTATTATTATTATTAGGTGGTACAAAATCATACACGTGTTGTTCTTTATTATTATTATTATTATTATTAGGTGGTACAAAATTATACACGTGTTGTTCTTTATTATTATTATTATTATTGTTATTATTATTATTATTATTAGGTGGTGCAAAATCATACACGTGTTGTTGTTTATTACCAAAATATTTACTACGATGGAAGGAAAGTGTGTGTGTGGATATTAGATTGTGACTGTACATACATACATACATTGGAGTGCCTTGATTCCTCCAAAGTATACCACAAGCAAACAACAACAACAACAACAACAACAAGAATAAATAAATAACAGTGTAGTAGTTGTTGTTGCTTGTAAAAATACTTTGGAGGAATCAGTTTGCTTTTAGTTATAAAGTACTGTAATCCTTTATTTTGTATTGTTATTGTTTGTTGTTGTTTGTAATGTTTGTAATGAATGTGTGTACAGTACAGTAATTATGTAACTGTACACACATTCATTACACACACACACACACACACACACACACAGAGCACAAAAAACAAGGGTGTATTAAGGAGAAGTGGGTGTAGGGGACAGGCTTGGGGGGGGACTGGGGGGGTGCGGGAATAGGGGGACAGGCTTGGGGTGGGTATAAAAGCCTGTCCCCCTACTCCTGCACCCCCCAACTCCCCCCCCAAGCCTGTCCCCTACTCCCACACCCCCTTCATTTTGTATAGGGTATAAACATGCCCAGTCAGATATGGGTATGTGTGTATATATGTATGTATGTATGTACAGTCACAGTCAAATGTCCACACACACACTTTCCTTCCATCGTAGTAAATATTTTGGTAATAAACAACAACAACACGTGTATAATTTTGTACCACCTCATAATAATAATAATAATAATAATAATAATAATAATAATAATAATAATAATAATAATAATAATAATAATAATAATAAAGAACAACACGTGTATAATTTTGTACCACCTAATAATAATAATAATAATAATAATAATAATAATAATAATTGAGGGGGTTGAGTTGACGTAAGGTGTTGTTGTTGTTGTATGATTATATTTTGATATGATACGGATTGTAGTAAATATTTTGGTAATAAACAACAACAACACATGTATGATTTTGTACCACCTCATAATAATAATAATAATAATAATAATGATAATAAATGAGGGGGTTGTAAAACTAAAAAAAAAAAAATTTGTAAGTTTATATTTTGATATGATATTGATTTATTTACACGATGGAAGGAAGGTGTGTGTGTGTGTGTGGATATTTGACTATAACTGTACACCATTATTACCCTTCACTACTGTACACTATTACTATATACACACACACATGTACAGTTGCCAAAAAAAAAAATATTGCGACAACTATTGATACAACATTAATTATTATTGGTGTATAAAAAACCATGATAGGTGTTTGCTTTTTAGAGTCACCATCATGGTTAGCTTAGGCTGTCCAAGACATAAATGGTAAAAAAAAAAAAAAAAAAAAAAAAAAAAAAAAAAAAAAAAAAAAAAATGGTAACTTCCCTGACGTTTTTTTTTTTTTTTTTTTTTTTTTTTTTTTTTCGTGACGTTCATCAGAAATGTAATTGAAATCTGGCGCTTCACCGATATGAGGCCCCTGGTGGTGGCCTCTGGTACTAATGACTGCTTGGATAGGTTTAATAGGATATCGGCATAAAGTCAGCCACTCAAATGATAAATAAGTAAATAAAATGATAAATAAGTAAATAAAATGATAAATAAGTAAATAAAATGATAAATAAGTAAATAAAATGATAAATAAGTAAATAAAATGATAAATAAGTAAATAAAATGATAAATAAGTAAATAAAATGATAAATAAATAAATAAAATGATAAATAAATAAATAAAATGATAAATAAGTAAATAAAATGATAAATAAGTAAATAAAATGATAAATAAGTAAATAAAATGATAAATAAGTAAATAAACTGATAAATAAGTAAATAAACTGATAAATAAGTAAATAAACTGATAAATAAGTAAATAAAATGATAAATAAGTAAATAAAATGATAAATAAATAAATAAAATGAAAGTTTTCTAATGTGAGGGTAAATCTGTGCTGGTTTTTTTAACACCAATAAAAGCTATATATATATTTTGTGATTAAAGCTACTACAAATGCACCAATATATTAATGTCCATAGTTATTTGTAGGGATTATATAAGTATGTATTACAGAAGGATATGAATACAGTATTTCCTTCTGTTATACATGCTAATAAGTATGTATTACAGAAGGATATGTATATTTCCTTCTGTTATACATGCTATATTATAAGTATGTATTACAGAAAGATATGTATATTTCCTTCTGTTATACATGCTATATTATAAGTATGTATTACAGAAGGATGTGTATATTTCCTTCTGTTATACATGCTAATAAGTATGTATTATAGACGGATATGTATATTTCCTTCTATTATTATATGCTTATAAGTATGTATTACAGAAAGATATGTATATTTCCTTCTGTTATACATGCTATATTATAAGTATGTATTACAGAAGGATGTGTATATTTCCTTCTGTTATACATGCTATATTATAAGTATGTATTACCGAAGGATATGTATATTTCCTTCTATTATTACATGTTTATAAGTATATATTACAGAAGGATATGTATATTTCCTTCTGTATATACATGCTTATAGTCCATACAAATAGTTGTGGATATTACTAGGGTTAAAGTTCCATCAAGATTTGTCGCAATACCTTTTTTTGGGGGCAACTGTACAATACTACAAATATACTTTATAAATACTAACATTGCACATCCTAACATCTCCATCAACCATCTATTTGGTTTGCAAGATGACTCACATTGCTCAAATCATGCAGGCAAGGGATTTTAATTTCATTTTTATTACTTCTATAAATATGGCTTCTGTTTTTAAGATGTTTCTCTACATGTAGTATAGGTATAAGTTTATTATTAATTAAGGACATAATATTATTCTCAACAATGTATTATTATATCTAAAAATTTTCTGAGAGACTACAAAATTAAGTGATATTCAAATAAATACTGATAATGATTATACTGTATATCAATTATTATTATTATTATTATTATCACTACTATTATTATCATTATTATTATTATTATCATTATTATTATTATTACTATGATACAAATAGGCTTTAATAATTTACTAAAATAAAAAGAGTGTATTTGTTATATGTACAAATTGCTTTTTTGTGTTATTTTGTGTTATGTACAGTTGTGTGTTTGTGTGTGTGTGTGTGTGTTTGGTTAGAGAAGGAGAGGATAGGTGTGAGTTTGTAAGTGTATGTGTGTGTATAGAGAGAGAAAGAGAGAGAGAGAGAGAGAAAGAGAGAGAGAGAGAGAGAGAGAGAGAGAGAGAGAGAGGAGTGTGTGTGTGTAGAAAGAGAAAGAGAGAGAGAGAGAGAGTGTGTGTGTGTGTGTGTGTAGAGAGAGAGAGAGAGAGGAGTGTGTGTGTGTGTGTAGAGAGAGAGAGATATGTGTGTATAATATGTATATGTATATGTATGTGTGTGTAAAAGCAATATGCAAGTATATAACAACATACATGAACTTATCTATATACATAATTACATAAACAGATATATATACACACACAATAATGCACCATACCTTTCACACTGTCTCAAAGTCCACGATGCAATGATCCACAGAGAAACCATAAAGACGAGAAGGACAGTGCCAGGACATATAGTCATTAATGTCTTCAGCACAAAACGGGTATTGAAGTTTATACGATTGAGGGCTCCTATACTCCGTGAAGAGGCATCCGTAAACAGCTGTCAAGGAAAGAACGAGAGAATGTGTGAATGGATGGATGGGTGATAATAATGATAATAATAATAGCTGTGAAGGAAAGAATGAGAGAATGTGTGAGTGGGTGAGTGGGTGAATGATGATAATAATAATGATAATAATAATGATAATAGTAGTGATAATAATAATAGCTGTGAAGGAAAGAATGATGAGAGAATGTGTGAGTGGGTCAGTGAGTGGGTGGGTGAATGATAATAATGATAATAATGATAATAATAATGATAATAATAATGATAATGATAATAATAATAGCTGTGATGGAAAGAAGGAGAGAATGTATGAGTGGGTGGGTGAATGATGATAATAATAATAATAATAATAATAATAATAATGAGTGTATGTGTGTGTGGGTGCATGATAATAATAATAATAACAATAACAATATACACTACATAATAACAAACAACAAACCACACACACACAACAAACAATAATCACACTAAAACAAAACAACACACAAACAATAATCACACACAGAAAAACAAAACAAAAAAACAATCACACACACACATACATACACAGCAACAACCCCCCCCTCAACACACACAACAAACAATAACACACCCACATACACACAAACAATAACCCCCCCCCCCCCACACACAACAACAAACAACCCTCTCCCCCCTCCAACCCTCCCACA
>JAWZYT010005353.1:0-149804 GCA_034508575.1 Petrolisthes manimaculis
TGGCCACATTTTAAATTAATCTATCTAATCCCTTCGAATCAGGAGACAAGTTCCTTATTTATACACATTTTGTTAATGAAACATATTGTGAAAATTAGCAGAAGTATCTTTTCCAGAATATGAGGCAAATCCAACACTTGGTTGCTTTGTTTTGTTTTATTCCAAATATAACAATGTAACACGGTCAGTGAAACACATAGTAGGATTCATATCATGAAGCGTTTATAATGTAACGGACAAGGTCAAACTATTTTTTTTTATTAATTGCGCTGTAGCGTCAATCAAAGGGCAGGCAACAATACAAATGGGTAGGTGGAACCCATGAGAATCCAGTACTACAACCACACATACACAGGCACACACACACCTACGCACACACATCACGAAAACATAACAGAATGGGGCACCTACTAAATTCAACCAAAACGAGGATGGCGCCCCAGAAGTTCCTCCAAAAACTGATGATTCAGCAGGTGTCTACAAACCACATCAAGTGGCAGGCAAGGGTCGGACAGTGGGGCAGGCCAAGTAATAGTGCTCTATAGTGTTAGCACGAGGTGCTCGACACAAGCGACACTCAGTGAAGGGAGGCTCACCCTGTATCAAACGAGCAGAGACTACATTGTGCCTCCAAACCATGAGGCATCGACGACGATTGGAATATTTGTGTTGGCAGACAGACTCGTAATGGGAGATGAAGATGCATCCCTACGTCGCCGTACAGGGAGGAGAGCAAAATAGCAGACTCTAGAAAGGTAACATGTCAGAGAGAGAGGACGTCCAACACCACGAGGAGGCAGATGGCAGGCTTCCTTTGCAAGTATGTCAACTGTATCATTGTGACGTATCATGGGATAGAACCCATAAAAATCTGAAAGTCTAGTTAAGATGACGCAATAAGGCCAAAAATGATCAAATCTGCTGAATAACAGTAGTGTGTGTGGGCTTAACACTAGAGAGGGAATGAAGGTTTGGAGTCACAAGAAATGGCAGGATTCACTTCTTGTTGGCCAACCCAGCTTCCTGGAGGTGACTCCATGTCAGGTGAGAAAACGGCACAACCTGCTGTACCATCCACTAGCAATGAGCCATCAGTGTAGAGGCAATATGGATCTGTGATTGAGGACATCACTGTTTCTATGTGTTCCAGAGCCAACTGCCGCTGTAGAGAAAGTAGTTCCAACTTGGAAGTAGGTGTAAAGCTCACAGCAGGTGTTGGTAGCATCCACGGAGGGTGCCCTGGGGGAACGTCTGCAACCATTATATCTATATTACAACTACGGACCATAGAGGAAACAGATCTTATAAGAATACGTCCACCAGACAGTATGGGAGGGACCGGGTAGTTTGGTCTAAGAGAAGTCCTGATTAACTGAGAGTAATGGGGTAAAAGATGAGGGATATGGAGGCACTTGACAGTGAAGCAAATAACATTAGAATGAACATTCGATCGTAGTGTGAGGACTTGGCGACCTAATGCTCAAATCGCGAGTTTTGGGAATATGGCCATCGCTCAAGTACCACCAGAAGCAGAAATGACAATGGCATCACGATGGTCGAGTGGTTATCCATGAGCGCTTAGACCTCCCCTTTCCCCACTCACCATTACCGGCGTTGGTTTGAACCCTGCTCAGGTTTTATTTCTATTCTTTTTTTTTTTTATAATTTTGACCTTGATTATTTAGTTTTGACCATGACAAAACATACGTGACCTAGAAATGTTGATGCCTACCTGTGGTGAAAATTTCAGCAAAATCGGATAAGAATTTCGACCTGTAGACCGCGAACTCTACAGACATTATGCCACAAACACACAACCACACAAGACCACTGAGCAACATACTTAACGAAAATTCGCCAAGTAATAAATTCTCTCCACTAATGGGGGAAGACGCAATTCACGCTGCATGTTCACTATCCTGGTCGACATTGGACAGCTGAGAGATATCCTCATTGCTCTATTCTGAAATGTTTCTAAAGTTTCAAGAGTAGCCCTGCAAGTTGAATTACAGCAGGGGAGAGATAATCAACAACTGAACGGATAAAAGCAATATTGATGGTCCTTGCTACTGAGATGGAGATGCCCGAGGAGTTGTTAGAGAGCCATTGAAGTGGTATAAGTCATCGCTGGAGACGACCCAATAAGTCTTGGATATTGGGATGGTCTTGAAGTCTGGCAGGGACAGTCGACCAAATATTGCGCCAAGGCAGCGGTACTGGGAACACATGGGAATGACAGTCCCTCCAATGGTGAACACTGGCCGAGCTTGAGGAAGGTGGGAGGTGAATATTCTACTCTTATCTGGTGAGACAATAATACCACAGTGAGAGGAGGCAACAGAGAAGGAGTCAAGAAACTTCTGGAGATCCCTTGGTGAGGTAGAATGAACATAGATATCATCAGCATAGCACGTAATTGTAGTTCTAGGAATATCAGGGAGAGAAATGAGCATCCGATGCATTAGAATATTAAATAACAATGGGCTGAGAACACCCCCTTGCGACGTACCAAAATAAAAACTGCACAAAGGACTGAGTGCACCAATGAAAAACACACGGGAGGTCCTGTTACTGAGGTAGCCCCGAATCCATCGTAGTAGATTACCCTTTATATTAAAGTCAACCAGTTGATTCAAAATGACGTCTCTATTAGCAACATCGAAGGCAATTTGAAGGTCAATGAAGGCCACCACACTGTCCCTGGAAACGCGAGAGTACAGGTCGAATAGGCAGTGGTGTGTGTTCCACTGGGGAAGAAAATCAAACAGCCATGGAGAAAGATGATCCTGCAGTCTGTACATGAGACGATTAAGTATGATTCTCTCCAAAACCTTATAAAAACAAGAAGTAGGGGAAATAGGCCTGAACTTCACAGTGCCGGGGTTAGTGATGGGTATAATTGTGCTGCTGGTCCAGACTTGCGGTACAGAACCATCACGAAGACAAATGTTGTACAGTTGAAGTAGGAGGTTCCCAGGAACTTGTTGAAGTAGGCGCAGCACAGCATAAGTAATACCATCATCACCAGGAGAAGAAGCCTTACCCCGGGAGAGAGCACGGCGCAACTCCTCCTTACTTATCTGATCTGCATCATCATCATCATCATGCAATAGAGCAGACATTAGATGTAGCCGATGGATAGCAGCACGGGAAGCGAGTACATCTTGTATGTGGATGGGTTGACGGGCTGAGCTAGATTGTTCTAACCTGGCATCGACAAGTTGTTGGGCATAGTCGGCAGGAGTGTGATGACGAAAAGTGAACAGCGTCTTTTTAATAACCTGATGAATGAGGTGCCAAATTGAAGCCACACTTGTTTGCTGGTTGATGTTGTCTGTCAACCATTGCCAAGACTCAGTGTGAGCACACTCTTGCAGGGCAGGTAACGATGGAGCAAGTCAAGGGTTGGGCTGGCTTGAAATAATAGGCCATCACGTTTAGCCTCCTCCTTTGCCTCCTGTATACGTGCAACAAGCATCAGGTCAAATGAGAGGATGTAATCCATAGTATCTCCCCGGCAATGAGTGGCACCACCAGTGTCCCAGCGTGTCAGATGATGCTTGCGGAGACATGAAAGGAGACGAACACCATTACGATTAATAGAGCCAGAACCATCACCCAAATCAGAATGCCGAGCATTAAAATCTCCTATATACACCATACCACGCACTGTTGGAGAAGGAAGAGCCTCAAGAGTGAGTCTAGCTGGGGCAGAATAGACATTACATTATCGGATTACTCCATTCCCAGGTGGACCTCAAATAACTGAAAGGTCATGTCAGGATCAGAGTAGGTATTTGGAAGGCGATGTGGCAAGGATCTATGTATGTAAGTCAGGAGACCATTCCTTACTAGATGAACATATGGCACATAACCTGAGAGGGGAGGAGCTTGTCCAGCAGCGAGTGGCCATCCTGGAAATGCTTCCTGAAGAAAAATAACACTGGGATGATGACGAAAAACATATGCCTTGAGTTGAATGAGGTTAGCATAACTGGTGATACCACATACATTCCGGGAGATGACATCCAGCCGGCAATCTCTAGCAAACTTTGTATTTGGAGGTAGAAGTCCGGTGAGTGGGGGCAGATGGGCGACCTGAGGAGGGTGATGGACCAGGAGAAGGGACTGACTCGAAAAGCTTTTCAAGGCGAGATGCAACAGTATCCATCTTTTCGGTAAGGGTAGTGACAGTTGAGATGATGGCCTGCTGAGCCTCGACCAAAGTGGAGAGTTTGGAGTCATTGGCAGCCTGAGCAGAGAAGCGGTTCTCAAGGGCCGTACATCGTGCCATGAGGGTTGCAACAGACTTGCGGAGAGCCAGGTCCGGAGGCGAGGCATGGCTGGTAGGAGGAGCAGTCTGGGGAGGTGGTGGTGGAGTAGGAGCAATAGAAGAGCCACGAGCCTGGACCTGACGTCGAGTACATCCATGCCACACATTAACCCCTGGCTGAAGGCATCGTGGACACTTCCATTGAGACGTATCCTCAGGAAGTGAAGGCTCAGAGGTTAAGGCAGCTGGACGTGATCGTTCACCCCTGACAGGACACGTCTTGGAATCATGTTCGTCGGCACACCATGCACACTTCGGCCTGGCAGAACAGTACCAGGAGATATGCCCAACTCCCTAGCACCTGTAGCACCAAGGCTGGTCATTATGAAGTTTCTTCACTTCACACGATGGAGGACAGAGGAGGAAATAAAAGGAAATCACATTTAAAGGTGGATCAAGTTGACTCAAGACGACAACAATTCGGCTAATGGGGGAACTATCTTGGATAAAATGACGGGCAGAGTACACACCAGGGTATTCCTTGTCAAGTTTCGGATCAACATGAATCGGAAAACGGGTGAGGATGTAGCTAAAGAATTTACAAAGCCTCTCAGGTGAGTCTTCAAGAATGAGAGCCAGAGACAAAAAATCATCAGCCTTGACTCTATCAATGATATCTTGATGCTTCCTAGAGATGTAGACAAACTGGGAGGTAACAGCAGCCATCTTGACTTCAGCCAGTTCAAGCTGCAGCTGGAAGGTCCTGTTGACATCAGACAACTGTAAAGGTCTGATTTTTACCCCTTCCTTTTAATTGATGTGAAAACAAAACCACGGCCATTTACAAAAAAAAAAAAAAAAAATGACACACCAGTGTATGATACTCTACCCTTTTACTGAATTAACCCAGTCTGGAAAAAAAAACCTGAGCAACTGGAATTGCCTTGCGAATGCCTTAAAAAAAATCATACAAAGGCAAGTCCAGTTCCTCGTCAGTATACGCTGCCACCACCAGACCACAGGTTGAACAGAGGAACAAAGTAACGTAGCCTTAACCACAAGGCACGTGCATAAGCAACCCAGAATTACTTTAACGGGGGTTCGACCAGTGTCTTGAATTAAAACTATATCTAGGTAGGAACACAATCTATTATATCGGTGACAGAATACTCAACGAATTATAAACTAGTTTATTTTATGCACACGATAAAATGTCACAACAAAACCATATTATACATATATATACTTTCCCCTATCCCCAATCCTAAACCCGCTGTCACTAGAACTGGGACAATCCCGAGTTACGCTAGTGGCATATATAAACAAACAAAGAAACAAAAATAGTAATAAATTCACTCAAAATACTCCTACTTTTAAATATAGAAAAATATACATATATATCTCCTATTGTCGAAACAAATATTATACTTTTAGAATTGAGTTAGTTTTACTTATTGCCAGCAATCTCTAAATGTTTACACTTGTACACTCGTACACCGGTGAACTATGGTTATCCAAGGGATTGTGCTCTTATGGCTTTCACCACGGGAGACGAAGAGAGACTCTATTAATAACATTATCAAATGAATTTAAATACTCTACCTCATTATTAACACTTGTAGTCAAGGTGAAGTATTATACCAGTAAGAGTTACTTTTCACCACGGGAGATGAAGAGAGACTGATTGTGAGCAATTGCTTCACTTCCTTCTCACTTCGTCCCGGCAGTTCTATGGCATGTACTCGGGACAAACTAGTCCCCTAGAACCTATATTTTGACAATTCCACAAATTTCTTCCTCCCAGGTGTATTCCATAGTTACATTTTATGATCAACTAATATCCTTATTATTCTAATACATTATCTTTATCCTCAGTTAATTATAATACAATTTTACCAATATACAGTACACATATTTGTTCTGCCAACAGAAAATTGCTCGTCCTCTCTTTGGGACTACTTTAGTAGCCTGCCTATCTTAATCAATTTTCTAAGTAAGTTACCATTAAAAATGCTGGTATCACAGGAGAGTTAGGTTCGTAATTATCACAATTATAAAAGCAGGTCATTCCCTGTTCTTAATTCTTTACATGTATTTTTCCTATTCCCAACATTATACCTAAGTCATTATTTCTCTATCTCTAACTAACAATATTATTTACATCTTATTACCGGCATATATATCCTAAATAACATTATTCATAAAATAGGGGTGTTACACAACCAACGCAGTTTAGTGTCCGTAGATGGGTTCCCAGGGAAGGATAGCTTGACATAGGCATTTCTCGGGGCAAAAGCAGGAAGGTTGGACGAGGGCAAGGAGTTGGTATACAAAGGAGAATCACCAGGTTGAAGCAGAGAAGGTATGTCATGCACAGTTGAAGCACCCTTCGCAGTCTTGGCAGCCGGAGGCAAACAGTCCACACCATCGGAATCCTGCGAGGAGTCTGACGAGGCATCAACGGGTCGCTTGGTAGAGGTTGAGGAGGTGGAAGGCTGCAACCTGAGCTGCGGAGTGACCGAGGAGAGGGGAGGGTTGCTAGAAGGCAGCTCAGGCCAGTGATCCTCGACAATAGACTTATCCTCTCAGCCTCCAGGCAGGAAGCCACATCCGAATCCGCGCTCTCTATCAGGCCAGGGAAGGCCTAGATGGGAAGCGAACAACTGAACACACACAAACACATGAACATACACACACATAACCACAAGAAAACATACAAACCACAAACAACAATATCATGAACAGCAAAACCACAAGAAGAGACGAGATAGAATAGACAAACAACACCTAGAACACAGCAGAAACAAGAACACAGAAACAACACAAAAAACAACACAGGCAGAGCACAAGGAACACGTCTTCACTCCATTATGTTTGGGGCGAGACTGACTTCCTGGTGTAGAGGACAGGCACTACGTTAGGAGACTTATTCAACAATATTTACATCGTTGTCGTATGGAGCAGAATATTCTTGAAATTTCTGGCGTCCTCCAAGTGATGTTATGTAGAGAACTCCGAGCCCTATATCCCCTTCGCCCCTACCCAGTAAGCCCACCATGCCATTCCATGTACCATTCTCAAGCTGACGGCCCCATCGTTCACCTGCCATCCATAATGAAGTGTGTTGTCAAAATCCAAATTCATCTTAGTTAGTAAACACCTACATGTTTAATAAAACACTGGAATTTGATATAAATACATCCATAATTTTGGCTAAAAAGAACTATAAAGTTACATATTAAAATGAATAATGAGTACTACTGTTTACGTACTTTTGTTTTGTCAAAGTCATGAAACGATAATTTGTCGACTTACTATTCAAGGAATAACCTAATTTTTGGGTCTTGGCCATACAAGGGAAGGAATTAAGATGTATAGCTGAGAGAGTGGCTATAATACTTCTCACGTCATCTTAGTTTATCGTCCTGTATTTTCTATTTATAATAAGCAAGGAATTGCAGTTATATTACATTATGGATTAACTTAACAGAATGGAGAAGAAAAAAATACCGTATGAGAAGTCATCGTTATTGATGACGTTAAACTGTTACTTCATCAAGTCAAAGGCAGATTATTACCGACATAAAGAGCCTTAAGTATGTAATACATAGTGAAGGGTATAGAAGCAGCAAGTGGCAGGAAGGGAGAGAAATAGGTCAATGAGTGGAGATGGAAAGGTGGGCGATTCAACACACACACACACACACACACACACAGTTCTTATGAGCATTTCTAGCAAGTTGAATTCGCATCCACAATAATTATTAAGAATGTAATAAGGATTCATTACTATTAATTCACATTGCCCTTGTGTCTCGTTTTGATGCTGAACTGGGGATAGGGACATTTAATTTTTACCCTTGTTGCAGACTATGTTTTCTATACTTCATTCATTTTATATAGGGCACACGAATGCTCTAAAGCCTACTGACTCCACTTCCTTCCCGACCACGGTACCTGTAGTCAGCCAACCCCCTCCCCCTCCTACCACTCGTATTGGAATATTTTTTTAGTTTATTAGATAGATAGATATATAACTTTATTGTCAATTTGCAACATAGTAACGTTAGCAAATTGAAATTGTTTTTGGCTAGAGCTCTATACTAACATAGTTGACTAAAAGGTATAAAAGAATATTGTAAAATATCTGCTACAGTATAGCACACTAAAATCACAAACAATCACAAGAAGGATCACAGTTACACACAGTCTAATCAATTACACAGTTACTATTCTATATCAAGTGGTTGAAAAGTATTGTTAAAATTGATAAGAATACCTTGTCATAATACATAATTAATGCAATTTATTTCATTGATTAGTTTGATGATGATATTAGGTATGGTCTCGGAGGAGTTTGGTTCAAACATTTTGGAAAATCTGGGGCACAAGGTCTGTGTTTGACCAATAGGCTAGTTCTAAATAGGGTTAAAACATTACCTAATACTATAGGAAACTACTCTGAAAATTTGGGGATAATATCTGGTATGGTCTAGGAGGATCAAGAGATATGTTCGGATATTCACCAGAATCTAGGTAACAACATCTGAAGCTCTCTACCAAGACAAAAAGCTTTCCAATATCAGGGTCAAGAAAAATGTCTGAAAATTTAGATGACTAGCTTCGCTCTGGCCGCTTTGGATGAGGATGAGGATGAGGATGATACAAAGCAAGAAAGTGTAAAATTAATATGGGAAAATTAACTGAACCACGTAAGAAATATTCAGCCAAACTCAGTTATTCCTTTCATGTTACCTGATAGGACAGTTAGCGTCTAGTCAAAAGGGTACAATAAACGGTGTGTCAATAACTGAAAGCTAGATTATGCACAATCAGCCATACAGACGTACAGTCGCGAACCAAAGTTTCGCACCCCCCTTGGCTGACAGGAAGGCAAAGACAGTGTTAAAGATATGCTGAACGATCGGACAAACTGGTGTATCGAGTTGGTAACGAAACAGTGTGAGCTTCATTTTCGATGACTTGCAGTTTGTTGTTTCTGAAAATGAACCTTACACTGTTTCTTTACCAACTCGATACACCAGTTTGTCCGATCGTTCAGCATATCTTTAACACTGTCTTCGCCTTCCTATCAGCCAAGGGGGGTGCGAAACTTTGGTTCGCGACTGTACAGTACTTAAGATAAGGAAGGAATATATTATACAGTTGTGGATGCTATATAATACACCAGGACGATAGTAGTAGAATTGAAGATCCTATGTTAGTTATTGCCATACTAACATTAGACATACAATCTTAGGGGGGAAGTTTTGTATTGGTAAATCTGGAGCAACTGAATCCTCCAAACTATTCCAAGCAATGGATCACCAATATTTTTGTTCATCTAGTCCTGTTAAATATACAATCTTAAGGCTATCAGTTACCTAACATTTCTTTCAAACTGATAAAAGGTGATACCTGGCGGAGCTTCGATGAATTGAAGAGTGAAGTTAAAGAGCTTTGCTAAGGCTCTCACAACCTGGATGTCTAGGCCAAAGTAGCGATCTTCCTGTTCCTTTGCCACCTCGCTCCGCACCATTACGTTAGGCGGAATGCTGAATACCACTACCTAGGATTGGATGAACACAAATCCTTCATTTCTAGGAACTAAATGGTGCAAGTAAGTCTCGCTTTAATATGTCTCCTTGTATTGGGCCATATCACACATTTTGCTGTTTCGAGGTGATGTGATGGCACATAAAATTTCATGTATGTGCGTAATATACGTACGGTAGTGTATTCTAAATGGTATGATGAGTGTTAGTGTTTCTAAGACTATGATTGATATGATAACAGTTTCCACTGTGTCTTGACAAAAAAGTAATTATTAATAATATAAACATTTGAATTACATATATGGTATTGAATATAATCATTATATACAATTATAAACATTTGATAACTAGCATGTGGTCGTCTGTACCAAAAAGAGATCCAGTTGACAAAGAGCTACTTGTCTTGTAACACAAAAAGAGCTCGTGCCTGAGTTTCCTTTGTTCCTGTATGATAATACTTAATTTACCCACTGCACTTGAAGCAAAACAGCCATTAGATCATTAATTTCATTCCTGTGGAGAATCATTTGCCCTTTTTGTTTGCTGTAGCATTTTGGTGTGCTCCTTGACCACTGCAGTTTGGATGAAGGCGGGAGTCATGTTGCTTCTCTTTCTATTTTAGCGCCAATCCTTTCTACTGCGATGTATTAGGTTTTGGCTGTAAACAGCTATATATGGGACGGGATATCAAGAATAATTTTTCGATTTATCAAACATCTTTGACTGCCACCTCACTGGATTCCTGTCCTGTTCCAACCGAATATTTGTGTTGTTTAATTCTCTCTTCTTAAAGTTTTACAGCTACAACTACAATAATATGTATTTAAATGGAGGTAATCTGTACAACGAAAGTTCCAGCAAAATCAAAGACTATTTAATATCGAAGACAAATTGCTGATTTTGATACTGACTAATTATTTCATAAGGTTACAAGGCTCACCACAATGTCAAAACACACATTGCACTACAATATGGTATTTGCACTATCCGCAGGAATGAGACTGATATATACACTATATTTCTGCAGGTTAAATAACATAATGCATGATCAAGGGAAACCCAGGTAGAAAAATAAAATAATGTTGATAATAATATTGATATTAAATAATAGGGAATATGTTAAATGCCGTCCATGAGTATCATTCAATGGGATAGAGTAAAACACACATTAGACTGTATGAAACCCATCACATATGATGATTGGCCCAGTGACCTCTCTAACCACGTGACACCCGAGTTAGTTTCGGCTATGGTTGTGTAAGCAGGATGACCTCAGACAGCAGACTCAAACCCTCCACCCCCTGCTCACTGGGGTGTTAACCTCTGGCATCAGTGAAAGAATTTTACAGTGTCCCGAGCGTGGACCACAGAAACTGCAGACGTGCACTCTACCACTGTGCTAGTCAGAGGCCAAGTTATTACAAAATGAAAAATTTACAAAATAAAGATAACACTTTAAGTTCCATATCAACTCACCGATATATTGGTACCCTTAAAGTCTCTTGTCTTCTCCGGGAACACCGTACCCTGATAATTGACTGATGTGATGTGTGGTGGGCTGTAATGACCCATCACCTTATGTTTCAGAGAATTATTTTTCTTGGAGGGAGAACCATCAGTGATGTGAACATCAGAGTAGATCGTGGTGCTGTATAGAACTGAGTTGCTCGGGTACGAAAAGACACCTTCGAGAATTCGGTCATTGTATAGGAGGTTATGGAGTACCTCGTAACGCCCGCTGTCATCCTCTGTCTGGTAAACGAAAATATTGCATTAGTGTCATAAAAATAATTATCACCTATTAATATATCGTAACGTCACCTCAACTGCCTGGTGGCTTTCTTGCCCTGTGTTGAATCTACTGTAGATATATAGTTATATAGTATGTCACAGATCCGTTGTATGTTTCTCAGTTCACATTTCTTTGACCAACACAGTACTGGATATGAAAAGTTAACCATTAGGAATTACAGTAATTATTCTTATAGTTGGTCTCCGTCAAAACTCAAACACATTGTGTCTTATCTAATAGGTCTTTGACCTCAAGCAATCGGATGAGTACCCTGGTGTATCACCTAAACATATACACAAAAGACAGTGTTAACTTTAACTTAATCCCACTGCACTAACACCAATAGTTTCAAAGTAGTTACTCCACTTGTTAACCTCTTTAGCCACGGGCCTATTGACCCTGGCAGCTCTGTTTTGCGGGCCTTTCTCCCACACTCGCATGTCACTATGTAAACAACACATTTTACGGCTAATAGCCACTCACGCTACATAAATTAATGATACAGGATATTAAATTACAAACCTTTAGCTGTCTCCTCATGTACAGCTGCGGTCTGGAGTTCGTGGTCCACCCAGGGTTGAGAGCATGAACCCTGCATCACCCTTACTTGACTGCGAGTTACTATCCAGACGAGAAGTCTCACATGTAGAGTATCTCGCTGAGAGTTGTTCACACGGATATCCCAACTTTGAACCATATATTTTTTTTCTTTTTTTACTCCTATCACGTCACTTACAACTTTAACCTTAAGAATTCTTATACTAATGTGACTATTTTATGTAGCAGTGAAATATAATTGCATTAATGAATAAAACTTCATTATGTAATGTCATTCATAATAATTTATTAATTTCTGCAAATATATACAATATTTCTAACGTATAGTTTGTAATCAATATTTTGTGGAGGAGTAATAATAATGAAAACAGGTCAGTATTTAAGGACAATATTATTCAGATATGAATCTAAACTTATATACAGTGTATTACTATCTCACTTATAGTTTGGAATCTATATTTTTCAGAGTAGTGAAAATGGAACAATGAATAATAAAATAGCTGCTGTACGTGACTGAGATGATAATTCTCTTCGAACTACAGATTAAAATAGCAGTTAGCTTATCTGAAAACATCTCGAAGTGATGTTATGTAAGGCCTCTTGAGATAATAACACATAGTGTATCAGCAACACGAATGTCACATAGTTTAAAAGACAATTTACTATATTGCTGATTATATTTCAATACTGCATATAAACGCCAAGCCATATTCGTGTGTTTGCGTGGCAATTGAGGTGGTGGTTTAGTTACATGGTTCCATGATGAGGAATAAAAAAGTTTCGAAGCGTGATTTCGGTAACTTTATCCGAGGTGAAGTCGATACCGCAATATTAGGTTCTGGTTAGCAGCTGTGGAGACTCACCATGAATCGGAGAGACGTGAACTTACTCCTCAGAGAAGTATGGTTCAAAGTTGGGATATCCGTGTGAACAACCCTCAGCGAGATACTCTACATGTGAGACTCCTCGTCTGGATAGTAACTCGCAGTCAAGTAAGGGTGATGCGGGGTTCATACTCTCAACCCTGGGTGGCCCACGAACTCCAGACTGCAGCATACTTCTGAAGACTAAGTGGACATCTGTAGGATGGGTAGCCAGTTCAGAATGACAGCAACTTAAAATTCCAATTTACACTCTATTTACATATCAAAGTACGTTTTCACACTGATTTCGTTATAAAACATTTCAGAATCACGTTTTTCAACATAACAATATGAAATATAATGTCACTGTCGTTTTTATGTATGTATATGGTAATACAGGAAAAAAAGGAGCTCTGGAAAAACATTGTTCCACCCTCACTGCCATTAACACTGGCAGAAAGTGGGTATCTGGACCATGGTTACTCCCTACAAACCCAAATTAGTGTTATCACCCGAGACACCCATGTTATGAGGCGCATAATTGAATCTGTATTGTCGAGAATTTTCGTCACTCGCAGTCCTCCACACTTGTTTCTGGTGACGAAATTTGAGGGAGACTAACCATTTCAGAGTAGTTGATCCTCAACATTGGCAAAAGTTTATAGTCTCCAACGATTGTTTTAGTTTGATAACAATCGATCAATCAAACAATGTTTTCTGGTAAAGGTAATTCTAGTTAAATATTTTTAAGTTACATAGTTTGTTGTTCGGTATAGACTTTTACATAATCATCAAATGTGGTAGGTAATATTCTCGTCGTATACCATTAAGTTAGGGTCAGAGTAGCCCAATTCCTCCCATTGGTTTAGTTTCTGTTTCTGTCTACAGTAGAGATCAATTTCACATAAATACATTCAATTTTCAATTTAGATGGTGCCAGCCCTAAACCATGTTAATGAAAAAAAAAGTTACTTAGATGAAACTATTGAATAAGCTGACCAAGCACATAACTTTGTGCTCGAAAGGTAACAGCTTCTCCTGATTTAAAAAAAATATATACTCTAGTGTACTTGATTGTCTGGGTAGCAAATCAGCAACCTAATTCAGATGCAGATATTTGATCGACGATACCGAAATCGTAAAAATTAAGAGCATTTCAAATAGCTACAGGTCCTACATACGTCTGATTTGACCAGAGTGAAAGATATGAATGTTTCGAATATTTTAACTTGTGAATCGGGATTCGAATTTCTGACTGGCCCAACATTGGCAACGCCAGGAGGAAAACGCGGGAGTGGAGCCAACTGTACCTGCCGTACTTATATAATTCCGTATTTAAAATTTAATCTTGCATGACATTGAGAAATTTGATATTGTGTCCTCACCTCACAGGGTCTCATCCACGCAGCAAATAAAAAACATAAATTTATCCTAATGCCTATTTACCATTAAGTCACCAGCTGACATACAGTTACCTTGATGACACCAACGAGGTGATCTGTCTTCCTGCCCTTGGTGGTAAGAGAGAGTGCTTCCAGCTGATCTCTCTTCAGTCCTACTATCACCCATCGGCCTCTGTAGTCCCAGTGGTCGTGAGGGGCTTCAGATGCTTGATGGTGAAGGGGGGCTGGATCAGCAAGGAGGAGGAGATAGGCTCGGCACAATCCACCCCAGTTCCAAACCACACCCTCCAACCCTGAGTCTGCCCGAGCACCAACTTCAACCACCTAAGGCACACATATATGAAACGAAAATGTGATATGTATTTTTATAAAAAAATCTACTTTTCTCTCTAAAACACAGTTGTATATTTGAGTATAATGTTAAAACAATCTGTTGTATAGCAAAACTAAATACATATTCGGAATCAACACGCACATGAGCATGTTCATAGCATATTTCTAGTAGGAGTCTCCATATGTTAGTTGTGAAATTTGAAAGTTAACGAAATATTTCTTTTTCGCTAAGATCGTAAGAAAAACACATCACTGCAAAGTGACATACACGACCGTATCCACGTATTGGTAAATGGCAAGCGAGTATATGTGTAAGTTATGTTTAGTCCTAGAGTAGTAGCAGGTGTGTGAAAAGTATTTAGAGAAAAATAACGAAGTAATATGGGCATTTATGGATCTCGAGAAAGTATATGATAAATTGATAGAAATGGATTGTGGAAGGTCTTGCAGTTGTACAGGCTGGGGTGGAAATTATTCAGAGGGGTGAAAAGTTTCTATGTGAATAGTAGAGCGTGTGTTAGAGTGGGAAGTAACATGAATGAATGGTTCCCAGTAAAGGTGGGACTCCGTCAAGGTTGCGTGATGTCACCATGGTTGTTTAATATTTATATGGACGTTTTTAAAATGTGGGAGAGAAGCATTTAAATTGTTTCCTAAAATTATATATATCTCGTCGTAAATAAAATGGCATAATTGATACAGAAACATATATATACTTTCTCTCTTCGACTGAGTGAGGAGAGAGGAGGGTTTGTTTATTGCTTATCGGAATACATCGTGCATCTGGAGTATTGATTGGTTCTAATATCCCCCTACGCATATACTCAGTTGGAAAGTGTTTTTATGGGCCCCGGTGAGGAGTAAAGCTCCCAGATTCGGGGTGGCTCAACCTACACAGCACTTCTGGACGAGGTTGAATCAAAGGCCTTTCTTACTGAATTTATCTCTCTTAGCCACAAGAATACATCACTCTCTCTTCCATCGCTATTACACGGAAATTGCTCTTCTGATCTCTCTCTATGTATGCTTCTCCCCTCAGGAGAGCATATAACATTTGCAAAGCCACTCGATCTCACTCCTTTTCTATCCAACCCTCTAATGCAATAGTAAATTGGTACATTTAAGTTTTCATATACACTACTGTTCAATTCTGGAGCACACACACAAAAGCACACAACTCCCTAATGCAAGAGGTAACCAATACTCTCGTTTTATCATTTACACAACTGGTCTACTCTAGTAGACTTTACCTCCATTGGTCTTTATCCCTTACTACGACTTATGCTCCTTCAAACGCGATGTTTCTAGGCCTCATGAACGATAATGAAAATGATCTTTGATCTCTCTTACATTTTTTTACAGGCGAGAACAAAAATTTTGCTCTTAGTCTATAGCCTTATCTTTTTAAGTAATCCCTCCCAACTCTCCCAAGAGAGCTGCCATCATCAGAACTAAGGGGTTAATTCATCATCTGGTGTAACAAGTCATAAAGGCTCCCAAAGACTGCTAACAACTGCTCTCAATTGATTGCAGATTGCATCACGACTGTGGGTCGTCTCGCGTTCACTCAAGCAGTCAGCTATGTGTAACAGAGTCTTTAGGGTTTTAGAATATTTGCTCACCAAGCAAGTCCTTTTTCGTTATAGAAGTACTGTATATTTTCAATTGTAATTTGCTAAAGGGTTTCAGTGTGGCACTGTAATATTGAGCTTACACAATAGTTTATGATGCTTTTCAAATGTTCTTTAGTGTTGCTGTATAACTTGTAAAATGGAGATTAATTGGTTTTACGTGTATATAGCAGATAATAATATCATAATATCTATATTTCTATACAAATAATCCCAGTGGTCGCCAGCAAGAATATTATGATGATGATAATATAGCTTTTTTCTTTAAGGGACTACAAGCAAAGGCGAAACTGACTCTACAAAGAAATGTTGGTGATTCATCTTACTCACATACATTATGTAGAGACACTTACTATCAGAAAGCGAATAAGAGTTAAAACAAATTTATATGCTATCGTGTGTTATTGAGGGTTTATATGTTTGAACCGTCACGTGTTGAGAAAAGGTTCATACGTTCGAACGGTACGCTACAGCCAGCCACGGAGGATTGATTGATTGAGAGATAGATGCCATTAGGCATCTGGCGGTGCAAAAGCTAAGGTCATATGCCGCCCAACATAATGATTAAATTCTAAGGATTACAAAAACGGGTAATTTATATGATTTATAAAATATAATCATATTTTATACAGGCTTCACTATCCTAAAAGGTAAAATCAGCATGATAAAAAGGACATACCAACTAAAACTCTCATTAAAAAATAATATCTAATTAGCTTAAGTAAAATATATAAAGGAATAACGAAAAATCATGAACTATCTAAAAAATAAGAAGCCATACAAATCATAAAATTCCCATTTTGTGGAGAAGGCCAGACTCCTCACACGAGGGAGAGGGTGTTCTCTCCCACACTACAAGCCTCCTCCCCGAGCACCCGAGAGAGTCTGTAAGAACCGTCCCCCTCCCGGTACTGGGAGAGGTACCGACGACGAAGATCCCCAAGGCTGAGTCATTCCACAAGAAGATGCCACACTGTCAAAGGGACCAGACAATCATTACAGTAGGGAGGGGGTGCCCTCTCCATTAAAAATCCATTAGTTAAATGTGAATGGCCAATACGGATATAGGCAAGAGCCTTCTCCTACAGGCGGAACATGCCGCTGTAACGCCACAAACCCAGGCGCTGACGAACGCCACGGGGCTCTTAGCCCATACGGCGTCCCATCTGTCCTGCCAGCAGAAACGATGAGCAGCATCTATGTATGGTCGAAGGTCCATTGCAGGTACGGGATGATGCCTGGCAGGAGGCCGAGCATCAGAGGCCACAGACTTAGCCAGGGCGTCGGCCCACTCTTTCCCATCGACACCCACATGGGCCAGGAAAACAACAAAATGTAACTCTGCGGCCACAACATCACAGGAGGACAAGGCCTGCAAGGCACTACATAAAAAGTTAAAAATAGTAAATGAAGACTGAGGGAAAATAAAAATTACTTGGAGGGCATATAAAATGGCCGAAAGCTCAGCAGCAAAAATTCACATGACAAAAGGGAGTCTGCCGCCTTGATACTGTCAGAAAAGACACCCCTAAACCCAACTCCAGCATCAGACTTTGACTCATCAGTGTACACTGTCAGTGGAGGTATTTTCTAAGAAGAGGGAGCGAGCCACTGGTTGAGGAAGAAGATTCTTCTTGTCTGAAAAACAAGTGCAGGTGTGAACTTCTGGAAGAAGCCATGGTGCCACCCTTGGGACCTGCACAGGACAAATCTGTAATCCTCCATACCTGACCCGGAAACCAAAGGGCAATGGCATGCAAAGTTGTGAGAGGTAATACTGAGACATGATATCAAATGACACCGCCAAGCAGGGAAAGGAGTCAGGAAGTTAATGTAATTGATGTCAACAACAAACCATCAGAGACTGCCGACGGAGATGAAGAGGTGGCACATCAACATCCACCAGGAGACTGGGGATTGGGGATGACCTGAAGGCTCCAGTTGCCAGACGTACCCCAGCATGATGAACAGGGTTTAAAACTACCTTATCTAAAATGGTATTATAACACGTTTGTTTCCGTATAATTTTATTTGAATAGTACTAGGAAATAGCGTAAATATCTGTTTTTTCTCCTAATGTAAATGGAATTTTTATTTACTTTGAATATAAGAGCAATGACCATAGAGGTTATGTGGTAAAACGTGAATTTTTAGCACACCAGTTTGAAAAAGGAAAACCTTATAAGTTGCGGTTAAATAGGTATTTTTGTTGCAGCCAAAGCTCGTTGAAAGATTTGTAGTGTCACCATTCAGACGCATATTAATCACTTGTTGGCCACTGTGAAAGTAAAGAGCATTTAGAACTTGTAAAGATTCGTTGCACTACACAACAGAAACCCATTTCTCAAGTTTTGCCACCACTTGTGCAAAAGCCCCTACCAGGTTTTCAGAAATGAAGATTGAAGTATTTACAGTATATCAGAACATTCCTCCATTGATCATCTAGGGGAATCATTGCCTCAGTTGGACAAATAATCAGCATGTCTTAAAGGCATAAAGTTGCACAGAACAAAATGTGGCAAACTGCAAAAAAAGTGATTGCACCCAGTTTTGATGAACAGCTTATACATGATATAGGAAAGAGTAAATTCAGTTTCACAGTTGATGAAAGCCCGAATGAAGCCAATATTTCATGCTTAGCCCTTACTGCACAGTATTTCAATGAAAAGAAATATTCACTGGTAAATACATTCTATCGGTTTGTTACACTGAAAAATTGCACTACAAACACACTGAATAAAACTGTTAGAAAATGCATGGAAGAGGATGGACTGGAAATTGAAAACCTGATCGGTATACGATGTGATGGTGCCAACGAAATGGTAGGCCCGTAGGCTACCATTCTCTTGTAACTTTGCTGAAAAATGATAACCCCAACATAACAGTATTTCGGTGTATCTGCCACTCCTTACATCTAACTGCCAGCAAATCATCAGAAGTGTTGCCTATAGTGTTAACATTCATTGTTCGTGAGTCATATAACTGGTTTTCAAATAGTCCCAAACGAAGTAAGAAATATAGGGACATATATCAAACTTTTGAGAATAAAACTTCAAAGAAGATCCCTGGCATGGCAGGAACTCGCTGGTTAGAATGATTGGAGGCTATGGATGTCATTGTCGAACAGTGGGATGCACTGACGTTACATTTTCAAATGGCAGCATCAAGTGAACGCTGCTACACAGCTAAGCATTTGTGGGATGCTTACAGTGACCCTCAGAACAAATTGTATATGGTTTTCACTCAGAAAGTGCTGAAAGAGGTAGTCAGAGTGAACAAGCTATTTTAAGAGTGCTGACGATACGAAGCTAACTCAAGATTTACTTAAAATGTGATGCAAATCGTTATGGAACCTACTCATCTTGCAAAATTTCCTATGGAACAATTACCTGAGCTGAAATTTCTAGATTATGTGATGCTTGTATCAACCATTAATTTTGGATACGATTTTAATACCACATCATCTCAAATAACATATATGTTCAAGAGTGCTGCAGGAATTTTGTGGTAGAGTTGATCAAATAAATTCAAATGTGCCTTCCTGTACTAATGCTGAAAAATTTCCATTAAAAAATAGCCACTTCCCAGTGCAAAACCATAATTTCTCCCTTTGCTGCAAAGTACCAATCGACTTTCAAGGACATAGATCAGCTTGAGAATGAATTGTATGCTTTATGTCTGGAACAGTGGCCTGGGGAATGCTTGAATGATGTACAGTTGCGGGCAGATGACTTGAGGCCACCTCATTCACCAATATGCTGGTGTTGTATCTGGTAACAGTGGCAGCCATGAAGTGGACCGAAATTCAGTTGTCTGCTCGGACGAAACAAACCCTTGGACCCACTTCTAACCAAGGTAGAGACGATTCTCAAGTTTGCGAAACCTACTACAGTAAAGGGACTACAGGAGTTTGTGGGCATGGTTAACTTCCACCACCGCTTCGTGCCAAACGCCTCCATGATCATGTAGCCACTGTTCACAGCTTTAGCCAACAAGCCGAAGGAGCTCATTTGGGATGATGAGGCCTCCACCGCATTAAGCAACGCTAAGGAGGCCCTGGCAAAGGCAACAATGTTAGTACACCCACGTCACACTGCACCAGCAGCTATCACAGTCGATGCATCTGCAATAGCTGTAGGTGGAGTGCTAGAACAACAGATTAATGGGTGCTGGCAGCCCCTCGCTTTTTTCAGTCATCATCATCGACTTCCTGAGCAGAAATATAGTGATTTCGACCGTGAACTCCTAGCTCTACCTGGCCATCAGACATTTCCGCTACTTCCTCAAGGGTAGGGATTTCACAGCTTTCACCAACCACAGGCCACTAACGTTTGCTTTTGCCTAAGTGTCCGATCCTTGGTCAGCCAGACAGCAGCGCCACCTGACCTACATCTCTGAATATACGACTAATATCCAGCACCTGTCGGGCAAGAACAATTTGGTTGCAGATGCACTATCACGCGCCACCATCAACGTTCTCGCCCCAGGAGTCGACTATGTTGCCTTGGCGACCGCACAGAAAGATGACAACGAGGTACAGTTGGCACCACTCCCGCGTTGACCACTGCGCATTGCCAATGTTGAGCCACCCAGATATTCGAATCCCGAATGAAGCGAAGCACTCATGACCGAGTGAGATGGAGGGAGGGACGACTGAGTTGGGGAGATGGAGGTCATGAGTGCTTCGCTTCGTTCGGGATTCAAATATCTGGGTGGCTCAACATTGACAACGCGGGAGTGGAGCCAACTGTACATGCGTATTGCACTCCCATCTCAGGCCTGGCGTTGGAAGATGTGCAGTTTGTCCCTACCGACACCACAATCCTCTGCGATGTGTCTAATGAACAACCAAGACCCATCGTTCCAGCTGCTTGGATTCGCAGGATTTTCGACATAGTTCACGGAATATCTCATCCTTCCATCTGGGCATCAAATTCACTGATGGCAGCCAAGTTTGTGTGGCATGGAATGCGCAAAGAAACAAGTCGGAAACTGGGCTAAAGCGTGCATCCCCTGTCAAACATCCATGATTCACCACTTCAAAACTTTGTCCTTCCAGGACGACGTTTCGATCAAATCCACGTCGATATAGTAGGTCCACTGCCCACATCCAGAGGGGTCATTTGTTCACCATCGTAGACAGGTTCACAAGATGGCCAGAAGCCGTCCCACTCTCAGATACCTCCACAGTGACATGTGCCTAGTTCATCTCTGTGCTATGGATAGCGATGGCCCAGCTGCTTGGCACCAAGCTACACCACACGACAGCCTATCACCCACAAGCCAACGGTCTATTAGAAAGATTCCACTGGCATATGAAAGCTTCCCTCAAGGCACGACTCACTGGACCAGATTGGACAGACGAATTGCCATGGGTCATGCTTGGTATACGCACGGCGCTCCGTTTACAGTCCCAGGTGAATTCATCCCAGCGGGAAAAGGAAACCAGGAAACACCCACAACCATGCTAACACGTCTCCGTGAGAAGGTGGGCACACTTTCGCCAGTCCCAACATCCCGATATGGTCAACCAACCACATACGTTCCGCCCAATCTCCAGGACTGCCAATACGTGTTTCTTTGCCGAGATTCCCTCCGTTCATCTCTACAAAAGCCTTATAAAGAGTAAATATTTATGGCAAAATCTACTCATAATGATGACCTTGCTATGTAATGGTAAACCAATTACCTGCTTAACGTTAGGGAAGGCAGTGACAATGGCCACCACACTGGAGTCTTTCATTGCAGCATCCCACATCACTACTAGCAGACAGTCACGCAGTTCATGGGTCACCACACTCTTCACCAGGGTGGCCAAGGCAGCGTCACTAGCTTGGGTGATGTGAGATTGTGCTATTAACAGTTGGAATACTGTTAAGAGCAGTGCCAGGCGAGAAACAACCTGCCTCCTACATTTAGGATGACTGTGTACTCCTTCTGACAGCACCATTCTGAATATACAAAAAAAGAAAGGTTAATATTTTATCTTTTTTAGGGCTTAAAATTTAAGCACATTTTATTCTAGCCTGGCCTTTGTCAAAATGTAAGCAGATGAGAGCTGCTAGTATCATTAAGGCAAATTTTCTTCCAGTCACAATATTTTGGCTGAAATAATTAAGCTGTGTTACATTTGTATTCTATATCATTTTTAACTTTACTTTCATGCAATTACATAATTACTAAACTTTATATTGATAGAATAATGACAATCACTCAGAAAAGTCTCGGGTCCACAAACACAAACGAGTTTTTTGTAGTCTACGAATTATAAGGATTTCTTATCTTGATTAGTGTCATGGAGAACGACACGTTTTCTGTGACCAAAGAATGACTTATCTTGCATCATCCAAAAACTTGAGTTTGGAGAAAGAAACAAGCAGGTCTAAATTCCGTTTACTCGCTGTGGTGTCTAAGCTGCTACTACTACTACTTGTTGGATTTATTGGCTATCAACCAGTGGCATATAGCCAAACGTCATTAAGCCATTGGTTCCATTTTATTATATCAATCTATATAAGGTCATAAAGTTTTGTCTCCCTCAGAAAACTCAGCAGTTTGTTTATAATATTTTTATCATCTGAAAAAATATTGTCTATTGTGAATGCCATATTTTAATGGTGAATGTATTGTTTAACTTTATTTCTTTGATTATTATATTCATTACAAAATATTAGTAAATGACTAATTGACATTACTTGTGTTCACGACGGGCACATAGGGGGAAAATTTCTATTTACATATGCTTCTAAGTGGGTTGCCCATGTGGCATTGAGCCTGAGTCGGGCCAACACCACCTCGTCCCTGCGGCTACGCCATTATGACGTAGCCCAGGGTTCAATAACTTTTTTACTTTATTTCTGATATCTAGTCTGGTCCACTGCCTTTGCCACAGGAAATGAATTAGAGATTTAATGAGGGAAACAAAACATCTGAAATCCGTACGGACTATGCTAAGGTCCAGATCAACAGTCGACCCTGCTAGTTTATCAGCCTGTTCATTACCATAGATACCATAATGTGATGGTACCCATATTAACTTGATTGATTTATTGGCACAATACAGCTTACTAATGATATTACCCTGTAGTTCATTGTTAGTAGTATTCAAAGATTTAATAGCTTTAAGTGAACTTACGGAATCAGTAAATATGACTATCCTATCATGGGTCGTCTATAGGGCAATATCCAAAGCTTTATAAATAGCAAAACGTTCTGCAATAAAAATAGATGTATGATTCGGCAGTCTGAATCCTTACTGGCATTCAGTCGACGATACACCTGCACCCACACATTCATCCGTCTTGGAACCGTCGGTATATAGATGGAAATACTGAAGATGTTTGACAATTATCTCACGAAACCTCTGGTGTATCTACACCTCCGGAACCCGGGATTTAACCCCTGGTAACCAAGAGTCCACAATAATAAAAGGGGGTGTTACAGGGTGCAATATTTACTAAAACCAGAGAATCGATTGTTGATAATTCTATACCGACACACTCTACGAGGTCGTGGAGTCTTACTCTGAGGGACCTCACGCCAATGCCCTCCGGGGCCATGAGACGCCCAGGCGGATAACACGGCACTTCTGGGGGCCTATCGTCATGGCCCCCCGGTTGCAAATGCCTCACTAAGGCATTTCCTGGAGGATAACTCGGCTCCCCGGGTACCTGAACTTGGGGTCTAGTCCCCCTTGGCCTCACGCCAGTGCTCCCTTGGGCGCAGGGGTTCCCGGACGGATGACACGGTGGGCCTAGCGCCATGGCCCCCCGGGTGCAGTTGCCGAAGCAGGGCATTCCCGGGAAGATGACTCGGCACCCTGGATTTCTTAGCAAAGTATATTAACAGAAGTTGGTCTCGTTTTAGACGGAGGAAAGCACTTGTGACTCCACCTTTAGACGCTCGATTCGAGTGCAACGTAGGGCTCCAAGAAACACACATTCTGCACAACATCCACACCTTTCAACACAGACTCAGATGCCGAACCATACACTATGGACCCATAATCTACTCTAGATCTGATCAGGGTTTTATATAGCATTAACAATGACTTCCTATCTGCTCTCCATTTGGTATCAGAAATGCACTTCAGTAAATTGAGTGCTTTTAGACATTTAGTTTTTAACTGACTGACATGGATGGACTCGCCATGTCAGTCGACTGTCAAAATGCAGTCTAAGAAATTTAGTTGAATTTTGAATAGGTATAGGGGGTTGCAACTCATAGTCAGCCGGACGTCTGGCTACCTCCTATGAGTGAAAATAACCCCTACGCTTATTAGCTCCGGCCAAAGCCGAGAGCTCCAGGTTTTATGCGAATTATTGTTTTTGTTCTTGGGGCGACCACTTCTTAAAAGGGGTTCAACTCACTCACTCACTCACTCACTCTCTTCCTCCCATCCATTTTCTTTTACCGACATTGAAACATTTATCATTATTATTATATTTTTTTCTTCTTGGTGTTCAACCAATATTTAAGAGGTTCAACCGAAGGGTTCACCCTCAATAAAAAGGGCTCATTTTCAAAATTTCAATATAACCATATGAATACGAAAATCCAGATAAAACATAATTAATATTTTTGAGACCTTTACATATGGATATTTTATTATTTCACTTGAATCATTAAGAGCCGGTGCTTTTGAAGGGTTTTCCTTCATGTTCTTGTTCTAAATTGAAAACTTAAAACCCCATTGGAGGCCCCAATTGTGAATCAAATCAAGTGCCAATTGGATCTGAGTAGCCGAAAATTCTGCACTACGGCTGGAGGGCCATATTGCACAGTCATCAGCGTACAGTGAGTATTTAAGATTTCGAGGAGGAACTGGTAGAATGTCATTGATCATACATAGAAATAAGGTCGGGGACAGAACACTCCCCTGGGGGACCCCGTTTGCATGGACAAATGTGTTCGAGAGAGTGACTTTGTCCGAAAAGTGCTTGACAGAGAAAGTTCTGTCAGAAATGAAGTTCTTTACGAACAACTGTAGGTTACAGCGTAATCCCATCGCTTATTATAGTTTCCTGAGGAGGCCATGTCACCACGTCATGTCGTAGGCTTTTTCAATATCTAAAAATACTGCAATCAAAAGATGGTTTTTGGCAAATGCCTCTTGAATTTGATCTGCCAGGTTCACTAGCTGATCGAGCGTCTGGCGAACTTTATGGAAGCCACACTGCTCGTCAACCAGCAAATTCCTGGAATTTAAAAAAGGCAATAGCCTACGATTAACAATTCGTTCCATGACCTTGCATAAGCATCTAGATGGTCGCACGGAAAATATGGAAGAAAAAAGAAGTTTGAGAAAAAGAGGTGCCCAAATGACGCACCAGACTACTGGGCCCCACTACCACAGGGTTTTCCCTGAGGCAGCAAGTGCTGCGGGTATGGTGTAGGGAACAACTAATTACTAACTACCATCAACTACTGGTTGTCCTCCAGCAAAAACAAAACACTGAAGGTGCAGCACAGCAGTGCAGCAAAACGCTGCAGATTTACTTTAATTTATTACTTTACTAGAGCAGAGAAGCAACAGAGTACAGCTGGTGTGAGGCCTCGGTACACCACGGACAGTACGTGGTAACTGTTGCTTCTGTGTTAAGCGAGGACGAGGTCTTGACTGTACAGAGTCTGGACGCATAATGCTGAGCTGCAACTGCCCTACAAAGATTCTGTTTCTCAAACATCAACTCTTATTGACTCATACAGAGAATCATATTAGCTAGAACGTTATAAAAGAAGCTTCAGTATAACTCAGGTTTATACTATATAAGGAAGTGTAACATGTTCCTTGATAAATCATATAAATCCTTCTTTAAGAACAAACTAATTCAGGAACAACAAATTTGTATAGGCAACTAAAACAAGGCAACACGCCTACACCAAATTTAAGTAATATAAAAAACAATAAAAAGTTAGTAACAAGTTTTAACTAAGTACTTAACATAGGGCAAAACAATAACATCTAAGTTAAGCAATACACAGAACTATTTACTGGAACAAATAGTCATAACCTAATCTTTCTGGAGTCTTCTTAATCCTAGTACTCCTCCATAGCATTTCATGGTTGGAAATTAATTAAAATAATTTGTACGGCACTGATAAATGTTTCAACGGTCCACCCGTCTGACAATGCGTACAGCCAGGTGGTGACACTGATGGTTCTAGCAATACAGCATGTTATTCCGACGTCTTGTCACCCAATGGAGCAGATGGCACGTTCACCAACTCGACTGCAGGTGGCCGAGTTGGATTCTGTGCCACCTGCGCTAACTAAAAGGTGGTTGAGTTGTTGTTGTAGTTCCCCAGACTGTTCCAAGTCTGGTTGACCGAAGCCACGCAGATGCTCAGGCCCCTAAATGTGAGCCAGGGCAATAGTGAGATCTGTTCCTTCGAAGGCTACAGAAAAGGGGATTGCTGACTCACGGGCATATACCCCCGAGCCAACAATTCCACTGTCTGTAGTCTTCCTTGTTGTGCGACCCAATCAGGCGATCTCGTCAGCTACCCAGAAGGAATGAGAAATAGTTTGAGAGACAGCCAGAACAGGCCAGAGTATATTAGAGGATGCCAAATTCCTTATTTTCGGATAGAACCAGCCATCACCAGTGTGTGCTGGGTAGCTGAGAATTATGTTGGGTAGTTTACATCAACACATCTTCCCCCAGCCATCAACACATCTTCCTCAGCCTACAAGGTTGCTATCCTTGCTCTTACAGCCATGTACCTACCTACTGCTAGGTGAAGAGGTACATAGGGGGCTGGGAAAAGTGTCCAGCAATTCCTCTGACCCAGGAATCGAACCCTGGATTTGGTGGTTGATAAAGTAGTGCAGCAGAAATATGATGATGATTGTTATTTGTCTGCACATTTACTTAAGAGATAACATTTATTCAAGTAACTCACTGTCGAGAGATGAATGTAATTTACACAAACTGACTACTACTAGTGCGATTCTAGATAAGAGGCTAATATAAGAAGCAAGATATACTAAATTTACTGCCCTCAAGTCCGTTGTTATATAACTCCGTAACAATAGAGTGAAAATGAGATTATATATTATAGATATCAACATATGAGGAGACCAGGATTTTACGTACCACAACTAAAAAGAGAAAAAACAACAGGTAAACATGAAAAGAAGGGAATCCTAAGCAGTTCAAACTGAACCCGAATGGTGGCAACTAGTTGATTCAATACGATTCGATCTCTATACCTCTCCCCAGTAACTCACTGAGTAGAAACAACCTTAGATGTTTTTGTATGGACGATGGTGGTGTTTCCCTTCTATAAGCCTGGGACTGTACATCACAGCCTCATCAAAGCTACTAAAATCTGCAACCGACGAAACCGAAGAAGTAAGTTCTTTAAAAAAACACCAGTCAGCCTTTTGTAATCTCCACAGAGGAAGACGAGACTGCAGGTCATACCTTTTGTATTCTATGAGTATAGGAATATGGTCACAACCATGTATATCGGGTAACATTGTTCCAAGTTAAATATAACAGTGCACTGGGTGAGCAGAGGGAAATGTGAATGGCGGTAAAAGTCCCAGGATGGAAATGTGTAGCATCAAAATTATTAAAACGTCTTATCCCTCATCTTCAATAAAAGAAGCCAGCAAAACACCCCTGGGATTGACCAAACTGTCACCCCACAGAGGATGACGACCATTAACCGATAAAGACCGGGTAGCGGTGATGGTCACTCTCTTGGGAGCGGCCGGGTAGTGATATAAGCTACTCCCAAGGGGTGACCGGGCGGCATATTGGCCAACTCTACACCATTCCCGCACCAATTGTGAAAACGGCTGGTCCAGACGAATTGAAGGGGTAACTTGTTTAAACATCGCAACTTGCGTACGCACGGCTCCATATGGTCTGCACCAAGGCCAATATGTATATCTCTTGGCCTTGGTCTGCACATTAATAATGATAATAATAATGAACGGTTTATTGATTTGGCAGCCAAAGAGCTGAAAATACATAATAAGTTAGTGATTCATCACGAATGGGAATTACAATTACAATTGAAATATCTCTTAAATTAACTATATATATTATATACATATTATAATACATACACTTATATCTTCAGTCTTCACATAGATATACATGGTATGAATAGCTAAGTTTGTGTGTGTGTGTGTGTGTGTGTGTGTGTGTGTGTGGTGAAGTAGGGAGGGAACTCTGGACATCATGAAGGTGATAATTGTGGGCTGAATAATTATCATGTAGAGATGTGTTTGTGTGTGTGTGTGTGTGTGTGTGTGTGTGTTTTTCCTTGGCAATGTATACACTCGACAGCACTGTCGCGTGTTGCAGTGCTTGCACGTTTTAGGAGATAATGGCACCATTGTAATTCTAAGCTTTAATCAATAAAGTCAACTTCAATCGCCACTGTTACTCCATCTCAAACATGTATGCGAGGTGGAATCTAGACAATCCTTTATAAGTCCTTAAGAAACAGACCTGAAGTTTTGTAGAGCGCCTGTTTTAATCCTCCCAAGAATGGGATGAAGTAAATGACAGAAGGGGGGTGGGGATGAGGTCAAATGCACAGAGTACTATTTATTGCCCGAGAGTGGTCAATGACCATCAGTCAGACATATCACTTCGCCATGGCAACTTCTAGCGAAGTATTAGAATTCGAGGATGAAGGTTTTTCTTCTGTGATAGTCAGTCAGACAGAAGACAGATTGCATTTTCGCATAAATATTAAAAGTGAAGAAGAGTTCCAGTATTGGAAGGAACTGTATATGCAGACAAATAACACCTGCTTTAACGTGAAGCGTGTATACCCTGGAGGAGAGAGGAAGTTGCTTCATAAGACATACATTTGTCTGCATGGAGCTGTTCGCAACACTGGACAAAAGAAGACGTATACTGGGTATGTATTGCATGTGACCTTGTAGTGTTTCTGTTAATCTTGTGTTGTACATTTAGCTGATAATTATAGAGCATATGCCTCTGTTTAATGATTCAACCTCTATGTATATTCTGTTTTTGTGCACCTAGTATTAATATGAGGTATGCATTGCCTTATTCCGGTGTCCATTCTGCTTTGTTACAGGTGCCCTGTGACGATGGATGTCAACATTAGGTCCATTACTAAAGACAAATTGAAGAAAGACTGACTGATCGAAAAGTATCCATGCTTCGTTACAATGAAGGGTCTTCACAATCACCCTCGCCAGTCTGCAGAAGCCCTAAATCAACTTAGGGTACTTCCGGAAACGAAGGAGACTTTCACTACGTACTTTGAGCAAGGTAACTATAGGCAAACATATATGTGTGAACATTTAACTGCGGTGCTCAACTCTGAAACTTCAATTGTCGAAACAAAACTGTCCTAATGCATTACTTATTGAAAAATATCATATCTCCGATCAGTGCTGTAGACTACAATACATATTTGTGTAAATCTGAATTACATAATTAGATTATTCATGTATGTGTGCCACTGTGCCATTGCCTAATTCTGATACATACATTAACTTTTAAATTTGCAGGAATGACCGTACCTCAGGCTGTAAGATATCACATAATGAAATTGGGGTTGTGTGATGACTTAAGCGGACTGGCAAATCATGGTATCAACCCATCACCCCGTGCTATCAAGTACATGAGGACGCAATGGCTCAAGAGGCAGCATGGTGGATTCGATAATTTATCCATGGCAGAGTCCATTAGAAAGTATGCTGCAAAACCCCCAGAAATTACTATACTACAGAACGTCGAAGAATATCGATTTTCTGCAGTGCTTGTAACTCCTTTTATGAGGAGAGTTCACTCTATGCTAAGAGAAGCTGGAGAAATCGTGATCGTGGATGGTACAGCATGCATTGATCAGCTCAATACATCATTGATCCCATTTCTCTAAGCTGGACCAGCTGGAGCTGCCCCTCTTGCTTTGCTGTTTACATCCAGCGTAGACGAAGTATCACTAAAGAAAGGTGAACCTGATATTTCCTGTACATTTATCAACCCAACACAATTATGTATAGTCTCCGACAAAACCAACGCCCCTCTCCTTGACTCATACGAAACCCGCTGCCATTGCTTTAGTGTGGGGGGAAGGAGGAAGGCAGATGGGTTCATGAGTGGAAGCAGAGTTGGTTTTAAAGTATTTATATGAAAATAATCATATTATGGAAACAAAAACTTGTGCTTCTGGTTCAGTGTACCTCAAGCAGAGGGGCGTCGGTTTTATCGGGTAGATTATACAATCATTAATGTGTATGTGAGAGAGTGAAAGAGAAGTTTACAGAATTCAGCTGGAAATTGGGGTAATAGTATGGAGCTTTGTTTGTGTACAATCAGTACTATTGGATGCATCCGATATATTTTTTAACCACTTTTGATCTCATTACAGGTTTTGATATGGTGAAAAGAGCTGTCGGGGAAAAAGCATTCTATGGGAAGCAATCTCCAGAAACTTTCATGACTGACAACTGCAACGCATTGAAGGGAGCACTAGCCGTAACCTGGCCTGCAGCTCGACAGTTTCTTTGTATTTTTCATTTCCTTCAGCAAGTGTGGCGATGGGTACTTGACCTCAAACATGGCATAAGGAAAGAGGATCGCCAGGAGCTGATGGATTCAGTAAAGTGCCTCGTTTATGCATCATCGAAGGATTATTTTTTCAGAGCTTGGCAAAAATTCAAAGATAATCCTCTTTCACAGACATACACTAACTTCAGCAGGTAATTTTACATACAGTTAATTCCCTACAAGAACATAAGAGGAAAAACAAACGGAGAATAACGAAGATACTAGTACTAATATTTATCGAGTCTGTAATATTAATACTGACTATTCATAATTATAATAATAATTATTATTATTATGATTAGTAGTAGTAGTAGTAGTAGTAGTAGTAATCTTTCATTACTACTACTACTACTACTACTACTAGTACTACTACTATTAGTACTACTACTACTACTACTACTACTATTAGTACTACTACTACTACTACTACTATTATTACTACTACTACTACTACTACTACTACTACTACTACTACTACTACTACTACTAATAATAATAATAATAATAATAATAATAATAATAATAATAATGTTAATAATAATAGCAGTAGTAATTGTGACACCTTGATCTTCATCATCAGCTCAGATTTCTGATACGGAATGCACATCCAAATAGTTAATTGTTATGTAATTTTCGGTTAATCAAACTATTGATAATATATTATTTGTTTGCGTTTCAGCTATCTCGCTTCACTAATTGAAAGAGGGAAGAGTGGGGTATTGCCTTCAGGACTGGTGCGATGCTGCAGGGTAATCACACCAACAATTACTGCGAGGCAACCATGTGCATCATTTAGGAAGTTGTTCTGAATAGGTACGTATCTTATCCTCAATACTGACTTTTATATACGTTGGTACACACTGAGGTTTAATAACACATGCATAACATATACATACATCTAGTGAAGTAAAAAGGATTTCGAAAATCTTCCTCTTAAACATAATAATTTTTATCTTTGATGTCAATGTTTTGTACTTTGTCTTGCTTTTGTTTGATTTTATATGAATGTTTTTGCTTTGTCCGCACTTTTATATATAATATTTAAACCATGCTTACAGGAACAGTGTGTCCAATTAAAGATGTCAGTGCGAGTGAGTATGTGTGTACTTATGTGTGTCTTTTTTTTTCAGATGCAAAGCATACAACACGGTTCAGCTGATGATTTTCATGGCTGAAATATTTGATGGCTATATGAAGAAGAGACTCATAGACGTTGCACTTGGGAGGCGGAGAACAAAGAGCATGAGTCTGGCCACACTCTCCTTAGAAGCAGTAACTCCCCTTGGCAGCGGAAAATACAAGGTCAAGAGCCAGTCTACAGCTTCACTGAAGTATATTGTTGACATGAAAACTGGCTTCTGCGAATGCAATGTTGGGGAGAATGGCTCGCTGTGTAAACACCAAGCTGCCTGTGCAGAACACAGCATGACCGTCTCGCCCCAAGTGTTCACTGCTACTAGCGAAAATAGGCGGTGGCTGGCGTCAGTGGCAGTGGGCGACGATAAAACCCCTCCAGAAAGTTTTTTCAGGGGGTTGTTGGAGCCACAGCTGAGGGTAGATGAAGAAAACATTTGTGCTGCTGCAGCTCCGGAGTGCGAGACATACAGTCAAAATCAATCAATGTTGGATAGTCCTTCTATACAGCTCCGGAGTGCGAGGCACAGAGTCAACCTATTTTGGAAGAGGCCGAGACAAGTGAAGATTATCGTGCAGATATAACATAATTCATCACAGCTATGCAGACAGTGAATGAAAAATACGGAAACTCAGAAACTGAGGCAGCCCTGAAGACAGCAGTTAAGAGACTGCAAAAAATAAGAAGTGCCAACATGCTGAACAGTGTATTATACAACATAGGTAGCGACGTCTGCACCGCTACTACCGTTTTCACAATTGGTGCGGGAATGGTGTACTGTTGGCCTATTAATATGCGACCGGGCGGGAGGATGTACCGCTATTGCCAATGTCGACATTTGCGAGCCAAAGTTGGCGTTTTTTTTTACTTGGCTATACTTAACCACCAGCCCTACAAATCACCATCGTCAGTCAGTGTATTACTGACCCCGAACACGGATGGATGTGGATTAGATTTCTCGTGCGTGTCCGATTCTGTATTGCGTCATGCTTACTTACAACACTGACCGCCACCCGTGCGGACCTCGTTCAGTTGTCGTCAGAGCCACTCCACCTAAGCGAACGCAGCCGCGCTCACACGAGAAAGTACCCTTCATTCTTCACTTAATTTCTCGGCAACGGAGAGTTGTAGAGAGCTGGGGTTGGTTTTATTGGAAAGAGGAAGAGTTGATGGTGCTAACAAGACCAAATTTAAGTTGTTCAGTATCGTAGTTTAGACGTACAGAGTAAGTGGAATAGAGCGATTTTGGAAAAATCAGCCAAAATCGCCCGGACAGGCAGTAGGGATAGTATGACTAGCCCCCAGACTGACAGATTGGCTATTCATAGTTACCCCGTCGCGGAGGGGTTAAAATCACCCAATAATATAAAGGGAGAGGGAAGGTCCCGTACAAGAATGTCGAAGTCATCCCTTTCAACTGTAACACTGAGAGAAAAGTATAGACTGCATACAGTGTGGGGGCAGTTCATAAAAACCTTAACTTCAACAGCCTGGAGTGCAGTGTCAAGCTCGTGCAAAAAACATTGCGTTAAAGTAGAATAGCAGAGCCACCATGGTGAGCCTGCCCTTCAAATGAATTGAAATACAACGCAGAGTATATAAGAGGACTAGAAGCCCCAATCATTGTCTCGTGGAGACAAACACACACAGGGGAGAAGTGAAAGAGAAGAACTCGCAGTTACTCATAGGAGGTTTGCAAGACATGACAAATCTACTAAAGAACTTTGAACAGTGTTACTTTAAAATATATTTTAGGGAAGACTCACGGAGGGACTTTCCACTACCACCTTGATCAGAGGTCTTACTCAATTGACAATTATTTCCTAAACCAGGGCCATTAGAAGAAGAGCGAATACGAGAGGTCGTACTCAGGGCAGTAACTGTCCAGTACAGTAGCGGTATTATAAACACAGGCAGAAACATCTACATCCATTACGCAAGTGGTAGAATCACTCTGCTGCTCGAGCAGAAGAAAAACCATATACTGTAATGCGAAATAAAAATGACTGAGATATCTACATTCGTTTCACGCCCTTCTGATGTTTCCAAAGGAAGCATGCGAGGATGATTATTTATTGAATCAATTAGAATCATCGGAACCGCGAGATCACTTCTGGTGGAATTGAGAGGAAAATATAGATGAATCTTCAGAGACCATTGTAGTGCGATGAGAAACATCCGTGGAATCAAGTGACTAAGAGGAACCACGAAGACGCCTCAGTTGTAATTTAGATGATTATGGTTTCCTTTTTGGAAAGTATTTGGGAGCGTGGACCTCTACCAACTGAACACCTTTAGCTATGGCTTGTGAATTGTCATCAGGGGAAGGGTAACCGGACTGAGTATCTGATACCGTGTCCAAGAGAGAGAAGCTATTACCGTGTATAGTGAAACCGGAGAAATTTTCTCACTAAGAGTAAGAAACAGCTGCTGCTTGAGAGTTGAGAGGGTGATGCAATCGATTCGATTTAGATGTTGTCGACTTGGAATGAAGAGGGCGAAGGGAGGATGCGTATGCCCTTACACCACTATCTATCTGTCGCTTGATGTTGAGTTAAAGTTAAAGTTAAAGTTGCAGGGTTTTAGTTCAGGCATCTGTCTCTGATGAGACACTCTCTTAAACGTCAGCCAGGCAAGCCCAACTCCCCACCATGGTGCCCAGCCATGGCAGTAACGCACCAGTAAACAGTTTTAACTCTCGGGCCTGGGCGAGGCTCGATCTGCCGACCTCACGGAGTTGCCTTCACTACCAAATTACCAATGCTGATGAATTAGAAGTTGATGATGTCCTGTTCGAAGAGGACCAGTCTGCCATGCAAATGGCGTTCCTCACACCCCAAGTTAGATATGTATATTCGGCAACGCCGTACCCAGATCCCAGACTAGTACAGTACATACCTTCCGTAATTCGTAGTTTTATCTCACGTGTATGAGATCTCGTTTATCTAAAAGAGAATATAAATATATACATGTGTATATAGAGTAACAATAATATTAAATGAAGAAAAACACACATAAGCATAATGAAATACGGCTTATACAGTAATCAAATGCATATATTTATTGGCACGTAATTAACAGAGAGAGGGATAAAGGTATAAGGAAGTGGACGAGTCAGAAAGATAAACCAATGAATTCTAATATTCAACTTCATCATAATTGTTAATAAGAGAGACCTATGAATAACAACATATATATACAGTATAGAGATAGATTATTTACAGTATATTTCAAGACAGATTGGTATAGACAAAATCAGGACAGAATAACCACAGGAGAAATCATAGGCGAGATAACAATTAATTTCGTGTATTACATCCTCAGACTAAATGGTACAGTCGTGATACATAATCCCTGACCAGAGACGAACATCAGGCACCAAGCATACCCAGCATTCGAACTCGGCCTCTATAGATGTACCGATTGGAAAAATGAGCAATACTAGGTAATACGAAGCTTTCTAGTATTTGTCTTTTAGCTCCGGCCTAAGCCGAGAGCTCTAGGTTTTATCGTAATTATTGTTCTTCTTCTTGGGGCGACCACTTCTTAAAAGGGGTTCAACTCACTCACTCACTCACTCACTCACTCATTTCACTTGAATCATTAAGAGCCGGAGCTTTTGAAGGATTTTCCTTCATGTTCTTGTTTTATTAATTGCACAGTAGCGTCAATCAAAGGGCAGGCAACAATACATACGGTTAGGTGGGACCCATGAGAATCCAATTACTACAACCACACACACAGGCACAAACACACACACGTTCACACACATCACGAAAACATAGCAGAATATAGTGTTAGCACAAGGTGCTCGACACAAGCGACACTCAATGAAGATAGGCTCACCCTGCCACGGTGGCAGGCAGCCAAGCCTCAAACGAGCAGAGACTACAGTGTGCCTCCGAACCATGAGGCATTGACGATGGTAGGAATATTTGTGACGGCAGACAGACTCGTAATGGGTGATGGAGATGCTGAAGGGCCTCTCTGCATCCCTGCGTCGCCGTACAGGAAGGACGTCCAACACCACGAGGAGGGAGATAGCAGGCTTCCTTTGAGAGTCTGTCAATTGTACCATTGTGACATAAACCAACATGGGATGGCAACCATAAAAATTTGACAGTCAAGTTAAGATGACGCAATAAGGCCAAAATCGTTAGAATTTGTAGAATAACACTAGAGTGTGTGGGCTGAACACCTAGAGAGGGAATGAAGGGCCGGTTTGGAGTCACAAAAAGCGGCAACATTCACACCACGTTGACAAACAAGATTAACAGCATCCAGAATGGTATACAGTTCACACAATGTTGAGCTAGAGTGGTTACAGAGACGATGGCCAAACCAGCCCCCTGGAGGTGACTCCATGTCAGGTGAGAAAACGGCACAACCTGCTGTACCATCCACTTGCAATGAGCCATCAGTGTAGAGGCAGTATGGATCTGTGATTGAGGACATCACTGTTTCTATGTGTTCCAGAGCCAACTGCCGCTGTAGAGAAAGTAGTTCCAACTTGGAAGTAGGTGTAAAGCTCACAGCAGGTGTTGGTAGCATCCACGGAGGGTGCCCTGGGGGAACGTCTGCAACCATTATATCTATATTACAACTACGGACCATAGAGGAAACAGATCTTATAAGAATACGTCCACCAGGCAGTATGGGAGGGACCGGGTAGTTTGGTCTAAGAGAAGTCCTGATTAACTGAAAGTAATTTGGTGAAAAATGTGGGAAATGGAAGCACTTGACAGTGAATCAACTAACATTAGAATATATTATCTCCACTAATGGGGGAAGACACAACTCACTGCTGTGCATCATCGTCATTATCTTGCAACAGAGCAGACATTAGACGTAGCCGATGGATAGCAGCACGGGAAGCGAGTACATCTTGTATGTAGCTGGGTAGACTGGCTGGGGTAGATTGTTCTAACCAGGCATCGACAAGTTGTTGGGCATAGTCGGCGGGAGTGTAATGACGAGCAGTGGCTTGCGTCTTTTTAACAACACGACGAATTAAGTGCCACATAGAAGCCAGACTTGTTTGCTGGTTGATGGTGTCAGTGAACCGCTACCAAGACTCAGTGTGAGCACACTCTTGCAGGGCATCTAAAGCATCCCTAGACATCTGGTAACGATGGAGCATGTCAGTAGTTGGGTTGACTTAAAATAATAGGCCATCACGTTCAGCCTCTACCATTGCCTCCTGTATACGTGCATCAAGCGTCCAGGAGTGGGCAGTATGGCGATGTTGGAGGTGTGGCCGGGAGACATATAGCCTATAAAAGTCATAAGTAGCAGATACAAGATCAGAGTACAACTGTTCAGCTGATGATATGTCAAATGTAGGGAATACATGGGCCATAAATATGATGCAAGTCGGGCAATATTTATGGGGCACAGAAATACGCAAACGAACCTCAAATAGCATAAAGGTCATGTCAGGATTAGTGGAGGTACAGAGAAGGCGATGTGGCAAGGATCTATGCATGTAAGTCAGGAGACCATTCCTTACCAGATGAACATATGGCACATAACCTGAGAGGAGAGGAGCTTGCCCTGAGTGAGCTTAGCATTACTGGTGATACCATATACATTCCAGGAGATGACATCCAGCCGGCAATCACTAGCGAACTTTGTATTTGGAGGTAGAAGTCCGGTGAGTGGGGGCAGATGGGCGACCTGAGGAGGGTGATGGACCAGGAGAAGGGACTGACTCGAAGAGCTTTTCAAGGCGAGATGCAACAGTATCCATCTTTTCGGTAAGGGTAGTGACAGTTGAGATGATGGCCTGCTGAGCCTCGACCAAAGTGGAGAGTTTGGAGTCATTGGCAGCCTAAGCGGCAACCAGCCCATCAATCCTGGCTTCAAGGGCAGAGAAACGATTCTCGAGGGCCTTACATCGTGCCATGAGGGTAGCAACAGACTTGCGGAGGGCCAGGTCCGGAGGCGAAGCAGGGCTGGTAGGAGGAGCAGTCTGGGGAGGTGGTGGAGGTAGAGCAATAGTAGACACACGAGCCTGGATCTGACGTCGAGTACATCCATGCAACACATTTAGGGTGCATTCACATTAATTATGTTTGAAATTATGTTTAACGGTTCTAGGCGGGAGCAGTATGCCAGGCCTATGTAAGGAGAGTCAAGGACATGAGCTAATCAGTGCCTTACTGGCTGCTGAAGGGGGAAGGTCACTCCATTGTCCACACATACCCACAACCCATGATAACCCAGTCTGTACAGCAACACTTGCCAGTTAGGATAGAAATATTGTCCTTAACGTGGTCAAGTACTTAGATAAGAGAGAAATTGTACAAAATAAATGCAAAATAACAGGTATTAACCCCTAGAGACCGGGTCACGACATACACCATCATGGCGATTTAGCGCTATTTCCCGCCATGTAGGGCTAGTTTTTCTTGTCTTTGGGCTAGAAAATACACTCACAATATCGATCCGCTACCCACTCAGTCGATTCTGGAACCCCACGATGGCTGGGCGATTTTTAAGTATTTCCCCTTGTCCGAATTTGTGCTCTAACGATCGTAAGCCAATACCGTAGTGAATATATGTACGTGAGTGACACCATGATATTCCTACAAGGTTATAAATTATTATTTAGTTATAGATCATGACACACGATACATAATGATAATAATAAGAACAATAACACCACAAACACGCCCAGGCAGGGGAGAGTGATGGTAAATATACATGTTTCCTACGGTACAAATCAGTTTGTTTATCATTTTCTAAGTGACAGTTACACGATGATATATTTCTACAAGTGTTCATACAATTTTTAGTGTTGTAATCATGACATACAATAGATAATAGTAGTAATACGAGTGAGTTGACAATGGACTTGGGCGGTAAACTGAATAATCTGGCCGCTGTCACACACACTCGCGCGTACACACAGACACAGTGGCGATTCGCGAGCAAACATATAGGTTAAGAGTGTTAGCGTTGTGAATATATGGCAAGTCGAGGAATTTTGACGCGAGCTGCTGAGTAAAACTGGGAGGCAAGGTGGGGGGGGTTAAAGCATTCTTTTATTGTTTAATGGATTAAATATTAGATGTTCTCAGTGCCGCGGTGGTACGTCAAATGGCGGCATTGAGACTGGTACGAGAACATGTTTCGTTATCCACGGTACTGATGGGAAAGGGGCCGTGGCCCATTGAGATTGTCTGTTCGTCCTGACTTTAGGCAGAACCCATGAGAATCAAATTACTACACACACACACACAGAATGAAGCACAAGCATTCAGACAAATATTTACATTATGACCTACTTAAATCCACCAAAACGAGGATGGCGTACCAGAAGCTCCTCCATAACCTGATGGTTCAGCAGGTGTCGACAAACCACATCAAGTGGCAGGCCATGGGACAGCAAGTGCCGGACAGTGGGGCAGGCCAGGCAATAGTGCTCTATGGTGTTAGCACGAGGCGCTCGACACAAGCGACACTCAGTGAAGGGAGGCTCACCCTGCATCCCAGCAACCTGCCATGGTGGCCGGTAGCCAAGCCTCAAACGAGCAGAAACTACATTGTGCCTTCAAACCATGAGTCCTCGACGATGGTAGTGTAGCGACCAGTTCCGTCCTGATCCGTTTATTACGTCCAATAATAAAAAAAATAAAATAAAATAAAAATGAAAACTATGGAATAGTTCACGAGGAGTACTGGTTAGTACACCCAGGATCAGGGCGAAGCTGACGATATCACACACAAAAAAAATGGTTCCTCGTGATCTTCACCGAGTCTCAGTACAGTGTTTGGTCAACAAAACACGTCACGTAAGGGGAAGAGAAACGAAAGTCTGTTAAATTTAATTTACATTTAATGATCACTAGAAATTTAATTACTAATTGTACAATAAAAACAAATATTACAATCCTAAAGAAATTGGATAAAAAAAAAAATTAATTAGCGAATTATGAATTATTTACTTACCCCTGAATAAAAATAGGAATGAATTTTAAACCAGGTAAATGAGTCCTTTAAATCTTGCCACGAAACACCACCTGTATGGAAGGAGCATGTTTGGTGGCCTTGTCAGGAGGAATAAGTAGCCTCCAATTCCCATACACGATCACATGGTCCGTAAACGGGGCATATATTTTCGGAGAGCTAGAGAGCGGATAATTTTTCCAAATTTCATTATGACAGAAAACAAATTATTATTTAAAATATTATGTGGGGAACTGTTTTGTGTCATAGTTTGGGGGAATCAATAACCCTCTGACATCTGACAAACAAAACTCTTGCCCTTTGTGCTTGCTTGCTTGACCTTTCAAAGTTTGAGAACATTGATCCAGAAAGAGTTTGAAAACATTTAAAGCATTAGTGTTCGTTCGGTATTTTACCTTCATATTTTTTTTCTGGAGTAATAATCTATATATCTAAATGAAAAGACTCTGTTTGTCTGTCATGCTATACAAATTGTGACCACCTACAGCGCCAGGAATTCACACACAGAAAATGTGTGACAGTGATGGGGGACAGAGGATATTTTCGTCACAAAAAACACCCCACTAATTACTTAATTACACATATTTTACTTTTATCGTACGCCACTCGGTTTGTTTACATTCCAACCGCTGGAAAGGAAAAAATATCGTACCGTGCGTAGCACGGGCTTAGTAATAACAAATAGGGAAGGGAAGAAAAGGATTGACTATTGTTCACAAAATGTTTTCAGTACTCACATACCTAGACGAATGTGAGTAACTCAAAAGATAGGGAAGGAGGGAAAGGTGGAAGGAAGGGAAGGAGGAAGGACGGGAGAGTCGAAAGAAAGGGGAGGTTGAAAGAAAGGAGGAAAGAAGGAAGGAAAGGGAATAAGAAATATATGAGACCCTTAGTAACACCATTGACCACATCAGGTTTTATGCACAAGTTTAGGTCAAGGTATTGTTGTTGAGAGTTATAGTATACAGTTGGAATGATTTAATGGGGTGAACCACACATGCACAAAAGAAAAATCCTTACAATACATACTCCGTTTTGTATTCAGGTTTGGCATAAGTAAATCACCGATAATGTGTATGCGTGATCTCACAACACACACACATGAAAGGCGTCCAGTCATACACTACACACACACACACACACACATGAAAGGCGTCCAGTCATACACTACACACACACACACACACACAACATATGCACAGCTCTTGATACTGCAGCTGTTTTAGTGAAAAAGATTACTCCGACTCGACTGAAAACATGAATAAAAATAATAATAATAATAATAATAATATTAAACACACATTTATATTACAGTAGTTACCAAAACCATACTATTACATAATATGTCTTTTATATTCTTCTTATTATTTCTATTATTATTTCTTACCTAAAAAGATTACTCCGACTCGACTGAAAACATGAATAAAAATAATAATAATAATAATAATAATATTAAACACACATTTATATTACAGTAGTTACCAAAACCATACTATTACATAATATGTCTTTTATATTCTTCTTATTATTTCTATTATTATTTCTTACCTAAAAAGATTACTCCGACTCGACTGAAAACATGAATAAAAATAATAATAATAATAATAATATTAAACACACATTTATATTACAGTAGTTACCAAAACCATACTATTACATAATATGTCTTTTATATTCTTATTATTATTTCTATTATTATTTCTTACCTAAACTCTACTGTAATAACAAAAAATCCAGTTACCAGCAAGAAAATTGAAAAATAAAAAAATAATATATCTTTGCTCACCAATTTCTTTACTAGACTAAGATGAAAATAATCACCGACTAAAAACGTGAGGGAAATGATTTAAGGACTTTGTGATCGTGGATGAGACTTGGTGGCTTCTGATTCCTCCTATCTATGCCACGAAACAAGATCCTTCAATGTAGGTGGTGATTAGTGGCAATATTTGAAGCACTCGCTATCCTCCAATTTACTTACTATTGATGATAAATAATCTCATTGCCTTTCTCTCTCTCTCTCTCTCTCTCTCTCTCTCTCTCTCTCTCTCTCTCTCTCTCTCTCTCTCTCTCTCTCTCTCTCTCGGAGAGGACCGGCCATCTTTGCTGTGGTTGAGCCGCACCTGTGAGAGCTCCGTAACTTTTGTTGTTTCTGGAGGATATACGGTGTTTTCGTCATTCTCTATTGGTTGGGAGTTACAGTAGGACTCAGTGGACAGTGCAGTGCCATCAGTGTATTTTTGAGGTTTTGGACTTAGTCGTTATTTTTTATTAAAAATCGAGTGGTCGAGTTTCCTCAGATCTGCGCATGCGTGGTGAGAGGGGTGTGACGTAGAGGGGTCGACGTCATGGCTGTGTCATTCTCAGCATTCTGCCAGTGACTCAGTGACTCGAACATTGTCAGCTGATAGGAGGGATGGAGTATTCAGGGCCAGGAAGTCTGACTGACATTGAAGCGGAGATTTGGCCTTAAGTGACGAAGATGACGTCTCACATCAGCACTGGCCTGAACTTGTCCCTCACAACCATCGCAAGAGTCCACCTGTACCTGATGCTGCACCTCACGCCATTGACCACGCCCCTATCATCACCAAGAGACGAATGGAACATGATTCGAATAGTAACAGTGACCCAGTATCTTCTGCTGCAAAAACTAGTAGGTGTAATGAAGCTGCTACAGTACATGAAGCTCCTGACCCTTCCCTGCCTCGACTCATTAACCTGACTGAACCTTCTGTGGCTGTACACCCAGAAGTAAAAATGTCTAGGCAGGGATGGGCCCTTACTACCCCTACCCCAGGCAGTAGTGACTGTAGTGTCTACTATGCTCCGGGTATAAAACAATATGTTGCAACAGGATTTATTCTACCGTTATGCGTTCCAACCTGTAGAACCAAATTACATTAGTAAATTATAATCATATACCCAACATAAACAAGTACTCACAAATTAATAGCCTACAAACATATTACCCCGAACTTCTCAAATACTGTACCACCAAACATCAGTTATATTAATAAATCTTATTTATATTCAATATGATAAAGTACTCACACACAACCCAGTAATCATTAATTAATAGCCCACAAACATATTACTCAGAACTTCTCAAATACTGTATCACCAAACATCAGTTATATTAAAATCTTATTTATATTCAATATGATAAAGTACACGTGACATGTGTGTTACTAAGGCCCTATAACCGACCAATCATAATACAATGGTGGCCCTCAAGCCACCAGTCTAGAACATACAGGATTATTTTAACTCACAACATTGCCGCCAATAGTAGTACCCGGGTGGCCTGTAGACACTAGGTGTAGGAGAGAGTGTAGGGAGAATAGTGAGGTTCCAGTATCAATCCTCACACACATAGCAATAATCTTTGATAAGATAACTCCACTCCAGTAGCCGGCTGTCAGTATTCTGCCCCCAGCCTTCTACCAGCTGATTACCTCTCTTCCAACCTCCCCACCACATTCTTCTAAATGCATAAACCTACTCCCAATAAATAGTATAATTGTATGACCTAACTCAATGTACAATTACAGTTAATCATAATATACATAATACACATCTTATAAATATACCCGTTACAAATAACAAAGGCTATATATGAATATAATAACTGGACTCTTGGTCAATAACATTGGAACAACCCGCAGGTAATAATAGAAAACGAACTATAATACAGGGACTATACTAACCCCCAATACGACGCCAGAATCGTATTACATTCCCCCACCACCGGAACTCCTATTGTTCCTCTACTGGTAGTATGAGGACTAACTTATGGACCGATCTGTGAACCATCATATCTTGCTGACCCTCGTATTCACCATTCTTCCTTTGTATCTTGTATCTTATTCCGACATCCCTGACTTTAAATTTCTTCTCTCAGTGTGCCATTTTTGTTGTAGAATTAATGTCGGAAAGTAATACATCATCCACTTCTTCCAGAACGAATTTACAATAGCATTAATGAATTCTTGTCTAGTCTTTGTATTTACATTGGTAACAAATTGACCTTCTGGGACATGGGGACTAGCACGCCCCAAAATCAAATCGTTTGGACACAGATAAGAACCTCTAACATTACTTGAGCCATTCTTCATACCTATTGGTCTTTCATTCAAAATATTTGCAATCTCAAACATCACTGATTGCAATTCACCAAACGTCAATATAGTATCTCCAATTACTCTCATCATAACCCTCTTAACCAACTTAACCATTGCTTCTGTATATCCATTCTCCCAGGGGGCATCGGCTGATTTTGTAAAATTCCACTCTAATCCTCCTTCATTCCCGAACTGGGACAATTTTTCATGATACCGATTCATGCAACCTATTTCCTTACTTGCCAATTTAAGTTGCGAACCACAGTCAGAATACATTGATCGAGGGAATCCTCTCACAGCGATGAATCTACGGAGTGTAGTTATAAGACTGTCAGCGTCGTACCCCTCAACTAGATCAACATAGGATGCGCGTGTGCTGAGGCAATTTATTATAATTCCATATACTTTCCTTCTACATCTCCCTTTAACTGTGTCCTTTATCATCAGAGGTCCAAACAAGTCTAAGGCCGAATAATAAAAGGCTGGTGATGGCTTTAGTCTTTCCTTTGGTACAGGTCCCATGCTCTGTCCTATCACCTTCTTCTCAAGTTTCCTGCAGGTGACACATCGAGATTTAGTAGCCTTTATCAATTTTCTGGCTTGCGGTATCCAGAATTTAGCCTGAAGTTTACACAATGTAGAATCTACTCCTCCGTGATCTCGATCATGAACATCCTTGATACATAAGTCAGTTAGCTTGTGTGTAGTGGGAAGTAAGATGAATGCCTCATTATTGTAATTACTTTTCATCCATGTCGCAATTCTCGATCCCACATACAAGATTCCATCCTTGCAAAACGGACCTAATCTCTTGAACCTTACTTGCCAATTGTCTTGTAATGGAACCTGGATGCATTTGATCCATAGTGTCTCAGCCTCTTTCAATTGCTCACCAGTGAGTGATAAACTAATGCCTTTGAGAGACCGCTCACGGAAAGCACTTATTAGTCTAGCAGTAACCCTTATAAGTTTCCTGTAGGAACGAAATTTGTCTATATCAAACAAACTACACTGCTTTATGCACACTTTGCTTATTCCTACTGTACTGATGATGGTCTTCTCTTCCGTTTTCAATGGGATAGCTTTAATTGGCCATTCGGTTGTTGGAAGTCCCAAGAAGTCTGGTCCCCTTTGCCAGTACGATCCAGCGTCAATATTGACTTGTAGATTTGGTCGAGTCATCAGGTCTGCTATATTGACTTCAGTAGAAATCCAGTGCCACTCTTCCATCGAGGTGGTTTCTCTTATTTCTGAGACTCGATTTGCTACATAAGTTCCAACATTAAGATTGTCTTTCATAATTTGTGCAAGTACAATCTCAGAGTCAGTTAAATGATAAATATAATCATATTTAATATTGCTTTCCTCAACTATTGTATTGCAGAGTCGAGCACTAAGAACTGCACTGGCCAATTCCAATCTGGGAACAGTCTGAATCTTGATAGGAGCAAGTCTGCTTTTTGATGCGAGCAGTCTTGCTATATATTTACCGCTTCCAACCTGCCAACGGGCATACGCACAGGCAGAATAGGCCAACGTGCTGGCATCATTAAACATGATTAATGTTGGTTTTACCAATTCAGTAGTTCTGATGCATCTAGGTATTTTGAGAGTTTCCAATCTCGTTATATTCTGTAAAAAACTTGTACCAATTTTCCCCAAGTTCCTTTGGTAACGGGTCATCCCAGTCAAGTTTCCGATCCTTGTCACAAGTATAAAGAATAATTTGTCTCAACAGTAATTTCCCACACAATGTCACAGGAGTAACCAGGCCCAACGGATCGAATATAGTAGATATCTTACTGAGAACTCGCCTCTTAGTCAGATCATTCGGTAGTTCCCTATCACTACCATCCGTCCCTGTGACTGTACAGGGAACACTAGTTTTCTGTTTTGGGGTGATATTCAGCTTTATCTTATAACTTATTTCATCTTCCTTAGGATTCCATACAACCCCCAAGACCTTTTCACTTGTTGTACCTGATAAGTCCACATCCTCTTCCGCCTGAGTCCTTCCACTTACAATCCATTCCTTCATATGAAAATTTCCTTGTTTGAGAATAAACTCAACATCCTGCATTGTTTCAGGAGTCTCTTCTGCATCATCTAAACTATGTATTATATCATCCATGTAACTATCCTTCAATATTATGTTAGCTGGTATCGGGAAATCATCCTTATATTTATCTGCAGTTTGTCTCATGGCTAACACAGCAATCGCCAGACTGCAGATATCTCCGAAAGGGACTGCAGTGAGGGCATAGTGATCAGGGGCACGGTCTTCAAAGTCTCTCCATAGAAATCTATGTACATGACTATCAAATTCTGAAAGCCTGACACTATTGAACATCTTTGATATGTCTCCAATAATGGCTACAGGATTTTCTCTAAATCTGTGCAGAAGGCCAAAAAGACTGTTCAAGACATTAGGACCCTTTGCCCAATATTCATTTAAAATATGCCCATTGTATGAGGCAGAGGCATTAAACACTATGCGTGTAGGAGTGGTGGTTGATTGTGGTTTTAAAATTTCATGATGTGACAAATAATGTACTGGACCCTTGTAATGAGTTACCTCTTCTCTAGCCAATTTCCTAACGACCCCTCTCTCTTACATGTTGATCATCTGTTCACTATATTCTGCTGACCGAATTCCACCCAATTTCCTCAACCGTTTCTCCGTCCCCTTCAGTTTCATCATTGCTACACCAAAGTTATTGGGAAGCTGATGGGGATCCTTAATCCACGGGTAGTGTGCTATCCATACTTTCTCCCTTTCCTTGTATTCAAGTCCATTAAGGATCAATTTCATCTCTTCTTCTTCCTTCATAGTCATGTTTGTTTCTCTATTGCAGTTATGACATTCCCTACAGTTGCTACATCGGGGTTTGCAATTTATACCTAAATGATCCATAGTAAGAAACGTATCTAGTTCTTCCTTTACAGTCTTATAAGTTTCTCCCCTCATTTCATCCAATTCAGTCTTTAAGCTTATGTGGTTTATTTGAGCAGTATAATATCCTGTACCCTTAACTTTGAGTCCTGAGTGCGATCCTCTGACACAATAACCAAAGGGTCCTTTCATGAGTTGCAGGTTTCCTACTGTTTTAATGGTTATCGGGATAATATTGCAATTATCAGCTCCGATCAACACATCTACCTTCCCATGCGGTCGTGATATCTCCAATGATGGGGAGACATTTAATACGTGAATGACCTCACCCAAGTGCACCGGGTTAACTTCTGATGTAATTTCATCCATTCCTAAACATTGTATCAGGTGCATGTTACCCCTCTCATCAGTCAAAGGAACTTTATATAGCTTTGTCGAAATTGTGTCACTCACATTACCTACAGTTGTCATTGTGATACCATAAGGCAATGCCACATAATCCAAGCTCTCTAGCCTTGCTGTGTGTTATCAGACTATTTGTACTTCCAGGGTCAAATAGAGTTACAACTAAACTGTTCTTACAGTTGACTTGACCAATCATAAGCAATGTAGAGTTCTCAGACTTGTTAATATGGATGTTCACTTCACTAGCATTGTTCTGATACAACAAGTAGTGAAGTCTTGGATGATGAGGCTTACCACAAATATTACCATTACCTAGTTTCATGAAACAATTTCGCTTCTCAGAGCAATCCTTATAACTATGACCCCTACCTAAGCAATGAAAACATATATAATTCCTTTTTAAACAATCCATCTTAGCTGCAGGTTCTAGATTATGAAAGGTGTTGCACTTATTAATGGTGTGTGAATCCGAATTATGATACCAGCAAAAGTTAGGAGTAGCGGTATAATAATTCTGTTTAGGCTGCGCAGAGCCAGGTCCTCCGCTCATCACAACTTGAGTCAACTTCTGTAAAATATTTTCCATGTTAGTCTGGTGTTCACTTTGTTGGTTTTGCAATTTCTGTAATGTTTTCACTAACTGACTATCTTCCTTTGCCTCTAAACTATGGAAAGCAGTCTTCGTACTGCGAGTATTGTTCCGAACCTCTGTATCCATATAATCGAGAAGTTCCCTTTCTTCTTTCAAATATTTCATCAGCTCAGGGAAGGCATTTACTTTATTTGACAAATTCTGATATTTCTTAGTCCACTCTCGCTTTTGCTGTGGGGGTAATAATTTCTCAATTAAGCTTATCACAATCACAGTTGACATTTGCTCCTCCAATTTATTTCTTTGCATATCTGTCCAACACTTTTCTACCGCTTCTACGGTTTCTACAAATTTTACCGTATTTCCTTCGGGTACCGGTTTTAATTTCTTTAACTGATCAATAACACAATCTGTCAATTTAATAGGGTCAGCATATCTCTGGTCAAGACGACGAAACATTTCATCAAAGTCATCTTCCACACCATGGACAAGACTCAATGCTTCGCCTGACAAACACTGATACAGGGCAAAAGCACTCTTTCCATAATTATCAGTCATTATCTTATTATAATTGCTTCGAAAAGTTTGATATTGACGTATATCACCATCATATCTAGGTGGTTCAAGAGGCTTTACTTTCACTCTCACTACTTGCTCCCTACTGTCACTTTCCCTTTTACGTAATGCCAGTAATTGATCATATGCTTCAGTTTTCATTATCTCTACCTGAGCTATATACTGGTCTTCCTCGTCAAGTTTGACCTGAAACTCTTCGTCTTTCTCTTCACCCTCACATATTCTATTCACTAACGTCTCGTGTCGCCTTTCAAGTTCTGTGAAAGCTTCCTTAACCTCCTCATAATAAATCTCTATGATATTAGAAGGTTTACCTTGTCTTACTTGTTCATTTAGCAGTTGACACTTCCTTGTTACTTTGCCTCTAGCTGTCCCTCGCAGACGCCTGAGATATTCCATTTCTGTTGTGTGTGCCATGGTTGTTGACTTGTTGTTGGAATGTAGTGTCTACTATGCTCCGGGTATAAAACAATATGTTGCAACAGGATTTATTCTACCGTTATGCGTTCCAACCTGTAGAACCAAATTACATTAGTAAATTATATTCATATACCCAACATAAACAAGTACTCACAAATTAATAGCCTACAAACATATTACCCCGAACTTCTCAAATACTGTACCACCAAACATCAGTTATATTAATAAATCTTATTTATATTCAATATGATAAAGTACTCACACACAACCCAGTAATCATTAATTAATAGCCCACAAACATATTACTCAGAACTTCTCAAATACTGTATCACCAAACATCAGTTATATTAAAATCTTATTTATATTCAATATGATAAAGTACACGTGACATGTGTAACGTCGCTATTTTTATCCCCCTTACTTTACTGGAGGAGGATAAAAAAACACGGCCTTTTACAATAAAAAAAAATGACACACCAGTGTATGATACTCTATCCTTATACTGGATCAACCTGGTCTGGGAAAAAAAAGGACTGAGGACTGAACTTGCCTTGCGAATACCAAGAAAAAAAAATCATACAAAGGCAAGTCCAGTTCCTCGTCAGTAACGCTGCCACCACCAGACCACAGGTTGACCACAAGAACCAAGCTACCACACACTGGGTGGGTAACGTAGCCTGAACCCCAAGCACGTGTGTAAGCAACCCAGAATTACTCTAACGGGGGTTCGATCAATGTCTTAAATCAAGTCAAAAATGTCTAAGTAGGGACACAGTCTATTAGTATGTATACGGTAACGGAAAACTCAACTACTTATTATTTAATTTATTAACATTCATTTCATAAATAAAAAAAAATATATATATATACTCCCTAACCTTCAATCCCCCCTCCCTGAATCCTACTCCCGCTGTCCCTAGAACTGGAATAATTCCGAGTTTCGCTAGGGAACAGCACTTCACAAACAGATAATAATAAAAAAAAACAATTTACTTAATCCCCCCCATCAATAAGAAAAAAAAAATACATCCCCATATACATACAATAGTTATAAAAAAAAAACATACATGTATATAATAGTATAAAAAAAAAAATATGGCCGAAACAAATGTTACTCTAGATTTTCTTTTGACTATGCCAGCAATTCTCCTAAGTATTTATATTATTTTAGTACACCAGTATTATTATGGCTATGCCTTGCCGGAATGTGCTATATGGCTTTTTCCAGGGAAGACGACACGAGACTGATTAATAATCACTATCAAATGTATAATAAATATTTACCTCAATATTAACACGTGAAGTCACTTTGTAGCAGCTATTTTAGTAGTTACCTTTTTCCAGGGAAGACGACACGAGACTGACTGTGAATCCTTGCCACAATTCATTCTCGCCTCTCTCCCCCCCAGTCCCAGCTCCTACACGGACACAAACTAGTTCCTCCTGCTACATTTTTCTATTATATTAAGTGTTCCTTCCTCCCTGATACATTCCTTTAGTTACACTAATGATTATTTAACATCCCTTAATACTCCAACCCATTATCTCTTTCTCAGTCACATAGCATATAATTATTCCTGATATTGGTTACAAATATTGTTCCGCCAACGAAAATATCTCGTCCTTCTATTGGGACTCCATCCCTCACTCAACTAATTTTCTAAGTAAGTTACCAGAAAGAAATGCTGGTATTTATGGAGAGTGAAGCTAGTAATTATACATTAATTAAAAAAAAACATCCTAAATAACATACATAATAAAATGGGGGTGTTACACATGTGTGTTACTAAGGCCCTATAACCGACCAATCATAATACAATGGTGGCCCTCAAGCCACCAGTCTAGAACATACAGGATTATTTTAACTCACAACATTGCCGCCAATAGTAGTACCCGGGTGGCCTGTAGACACTAGGTGTAGGAGAGAGTGTAGGGAGAATAGTGAGGTTCCAGTATCAATCCTCACACACATAGCAATAATCTTTGATAAGATAACTCCACTTCAGTAGCCGGCTGTCAGTATTCTGCCCCCAGCCTTCTACCAGCTGATTACCTCTCTTCCAACCTCCCCACCACATTCTTCTAAATGCATAAACCTACTCCCAATAAATAGTATAATTGTATGACCTAACTCAATGTACAATTACAGTTAATCATAATATACATAATACACATCATATAAATATACCCGTTACAAATAACAAAGGCTAAATATGAATATAATAACTGGACTCTTGGTCAATAACATTGGAACAACCCGCAGGTAATAATAGAAAACGAACTATAATACAGGGACTATACTAACCCCCAATACGACGCCAGAATCGTATTACAGTGACGGGGTGGCGGGTTTCTCTCCATTTCTCCCCGCTATCCATCCCACTGGAGAGACTAAACGAGGGTGGAGGGAGTAAACTAGCGCCTCCAGTCCACCTTTCGCCCACCTACCCCACACAAGAGGCGAACTCCGATTCAAAACATTGTAGCTTCACGAGTTCTGATATGAATACCTTCTCAGTGAGGTTAAAAGTCTGTAATAAATTATAAATATATAAATGCATAAAGAAGGTATTATTTTCATGTAAATCTCAACTATTTTCAGTGTATCTGTAGCACACACACACACACCTTTGATTGTATTTAATTCAAGGCTGCTACTACATTAATGCCTCAGGTTAAATTTAAGTGTTAGTATAAATATGCTGAGTATTTCTAGTAATATTTCTACTCCTTGCACCTACCCACAAAACTCTTATTACCTGTTACGGTTTCAACTATTACGCTCTATCTTACAAGGATATTATGGGTAAATTTAATGTATCCTCGACTCAGATAATAACCACACAACAATGATTTCCCTAATCTTAGAAAAAATATATATTCATATTTCATATATCTATATACCGCATAAACTAACATCGTTTCATGAGAGCATTTTAAATCTTCGGAACATGATTCCGAGCTTCAAAGAAGGTGATTTCGTTACGGCACGGCAAGACCAACATAACTTCGCTATTAGCACTCAAAAAGGTAAAATTCTGAGCTTGTGTGTTCCCTTATTTAAGTGAAAGTGTGTATGCATTCAAAGGATAACTTTTGCAGAAATTAGTGTTAAAAATTCAAGTGTGGACACATGGCTAGTATAATTATAACTAAATACTACAGACTTTAGGGACACCCTACAATATAATGTTTTATGTGTCCATACTTTCTGTTAATTTCTATAATGTAGGCTATAATTTAAGGTTAACCCTGTGACTCTATAAGCTTCTGTAAATATCTGATATTTATCAGACTAAGCAAATGATAACCTCGTAGATGCGCCAAAGCAATACTTAACATTTCTGATCAACGATATGTCAATTAATTACACAAAACCTGCAAACCGTTCACTTTACACTCCCTTAATTAATGTCTTCTATCTCAACCAGAACACAGCTCGCAGCTTAACTTCTCACTACCCAATCCCCTTAAATCTGATATTCCAGATAACTGAAATGAATCAGACTGGCTAATAAAAACAACTTGGATTGAAGTCTCAGATTTGAAAAACAGGTGTCATTATTGTGACCACGGCACTGAATAATTAATTATATAGTCCTTTTGTAAATTTTATATTTGTCTGCGTGTTGCTGAACGAAGGGCTGATAAATTGTATACAGACTTGAAGGTGAAAAACTTTAGAGATGTATACCTAGATATGTCTATTGTTGTAGTCATCCTAGAATGTTTAATAAGGTGGTGGATAATGAAGATGTGAATTATATGAATGAGTATTATTAATGACAATATATGTTGATAACTATTTAATACTTTCATTACCATTCTTGATAAATTTCTTATTGTCCACTTTTTCTATTATTCTAGCCTTTAAAGACCCTTAACGAAGTGGAGATACCGGTACTCGTCGAAAGAAGGGGCACACACCAAGCAAGAAGGAATCAGGTAAGAAACGAGAGACTACACTGATTTTTTATCTCTCTCTCACTCTCTCTCTCTCTCTCTCTCTCTCTCTCTCTCTCTCTCTCTCTCTCTCTCTCTCTCTCTCAATATACCGTAGTATTTTTAACGTGTTAGTCTTGTCTTTCTGCTCGTTATTTTATTAATTTCTTTGAAATATTTCTCTTTTTATAATTATTGTATATTTCTTATGTGTTCGGCGAAAGTGGAAAACCCTACTGTGTTTGTTCAGATTATTGTATGGTTTTATTAATGTGGTTCGTCTGCCACATTCAAAATGACATTTTTAGGGAAGAGTTAAGTTGTGGTGGCAAGTGGAGTTAAGTTGTGGTGGCAAGTGTGTTGTTTCTCATCTAACGTAATGCACCACTTAAAACTGAAGATGTTTGTTGTGTGTCATAAAGTAGGAAACAAATTAGTCACTCCGGCCCTCGTTCTTCCGGTCCCAGTCACTCCGGCCACCCTGAGTGACGAGTGTGTGTGGCTGTGTGCGTGTAGTTCTGTGGTATGAACTTTAACTTAGCATGTATTGGAATCCCATCGTAGTGTGCAATATCATTTCGTTCTTTAAGTTAGGCCTATTCGGAATATGAAAATGCTTGGTGCTTTCATAAAAAAAAAATATATATAATAATAATAAAATAAAAAACAACAGACCATTATGGTTAAAATATTGCATCATAGATTTGAATATATATTACTTGATTCTATCACCAGAACAAAAATAACGGAAACAATATTTAGCAATATATGGGCCTGGAAGCTGATATAAGAGAGAAAGAGAGAGAGAGAGGCCTCACCACATGCTTGTATGGAGGGGCGCGGCCCAAGATTCTTGGCCCTGAATTGGGGGAGTGGTGGCTAGTAAAATAAATAAAAATAATGCTTAGACTTTAGAGACAAAAGTAACTATTGGACATTCTCTGAAAGAGTCTCAGTGTCCTTCCCAGCTCATTTTACCCATTTAAGGATGACTATAGAAACCCACCCTAACCTGACTTAATCTAACCAAACCTAACCAAGGTGTTGGAATTCGTTCTGTTGTATTAAGGCTTCAATAATTATTTTTTAAGATCTTGACCTGTCTTCTTTGCCCTCTGGCCATTCCTTCTTTCTTCACTAATTCTTATTTATTTACTTCATGTTTTATCCTTTCTTTTATTTTAGTTTTTTTACTTTGTCTCATGCCTTCTTTCATCCATGTCTATCATTCTTTAATTCCTAGTCGTTATTTTTATAATCATTGTGTCTATCTTCTAAATTTGGTGGTTCCTATATCAAATAAATATCCTACCTAAATTCTCTGTCACTACCTTTTGCTGGTTTACTCACAGATTTTTCCTTCCATTTTCTTCTCCTCCTCCTCCTGCTTCTCTCCTTTCTTCCTCCTACTGCTTTTTTTAAGTTTTTGTAAGTTTTGTAAGTTATATAAATATTTACTTCATCAAACTCATACATATACCTTGATGAACGAACGTATATATTTTTGTCCAACTTCAGGTCATTTAACAAATAAACCACAGTCCAAATTTTAGTCCCACAAATGATAGTTATTTTTTTTATATAACAATTAAGGAGAGGAATCGTCCTTCCTCTACATTTAAAATACGTTTTGGCTCAACGTAAACCATTTTGCTCACGGTAGGAAACGAGCCATACTGTAAACCAGTAAATCATAAAATCACTGATGAAATACAACATTAACCTGTTTCATGTGTGTCTGACTATATGATTACAAGACACAGGCTATGAGAAGAATGTGAAGTATAATGGTCATCAAAAGATATAATGTACAGCCACAATCATATAACCAACGACACTTTCCTTCATCATACAAATAAAATAATCAATATCATTTCAAAATATAATCATACAACATCTTACGTCAACTCGACCCCACCCAATTATTATTATGAGGTGCTGCAAAATTATACACGTGTTGTTCTTTATTATCAAGATAATATTATTTACTACGATGGAAGGAAAGTATAGGTGGATAGTTGATTGTGGCTGTACATAATGGAGACTCAAGCAAATATTTTAAAATTATTCCTTCATTGTTTTTATGTACTCCTTGGACAATTTTTGGATTAATATGTGAGAACCTAAATACTTGCAAACCATAAACCCATTAGAGAAACTTACAACCCATTAACTCACTAGAAACTGCTGTAAATTTGATCATAAGAATCCAGTTCAACCGAGTACTAGAGAAGAAAACGCTAGCATTTCCCAGTGAAAATCAACGCAAGACAGAAGATGCTACTATATATTTGTTTACCCGATTCTTACCATGTATGTGTATTCCAACTTTTGCCTGCGTCTGTACCCTGCACCTCCCTCCTAAAACTAAGCACCATTTGAGGTAAGGTGTTGATCAACAAGGTTTCGCTACTCATTCTCCAAGGCCTTTGACCTGAAGAAGAGGTAGCGTAACGTTGCTAATACGACCTTTATATCTAACACGGTGTGCATTTTATATATATACATTTTTTATTTTATTTTACTGTCTTTCATATCTTTTTTTTGTTTACTGTCCTTTTTTTTTTTTTTTTTTTTTTTTTACAGTCCTTCAATGATTCCTTCTCTATAACCCTCGCCTCCGCCCTTGTGATAATATCCTGTGTGTGTGTGTGTGTGTGTGTGTGTGTGTGTGTGTGTGTTAAGAAGGGTTCATGTGTATATGTATGTGTGTGTGTGCGAGAGTATGAGGTTAGAATTTGTATGTGTGTGAATTTTGTGGATTATGTTTGTTGTTATTATTGTTGTTGTTGTTGTTGTATTGCTACCGAAAGTGTGATTCTAGGCTTCAAAAACATACCTGAATACTTATGAAGAGAAATAAAATAAAAATATACCTGAATAATTATAATGAGAGATCAAATAAAAAAATTAAAAAAAAAAAAATTACTTGACAAAACTTATAGCTACGGTGTGTATGTATGTATGTATGTATGTTATCTTTACTTACTTACAGCGTCAACTAATAATTTTGTGATTCTCGTGAGGCTTGTGTGATTATCTGTGAAATTTCTATTGGGCACCGGTAGTGAATTTTTTTTATGGACAACTTAACAACATGGGAGAGAGGGTTGAGATTAGATTAAAACAAAAAAATCAAGATATTGTTGTGTGTGTGTGTGTGTGTGTCTGTGATGACCTTGAATAGAGCTGGTTGTTGAAAGCATTATCACTTATACTTCCAGGCAGTGTTCTCAGTAGATTCTATCTTTAATTAAAGATATTCAATTCATTCTTACTACCATAGTATGTACACACTATTTAATTAACTATGTATTTATTATATTTGATCTTAACACCAGTCTATCCATTTGTCTTAGTACAGGTCTCTCTCTCTCTCTCTCTCTCTCTCTCTCTCTCTCTCTCTGTGTTTGGTGATTCCCTTGTTTAACTAACATTTCTCTCTCTCCCCCCCCTCTCTCTCTCTCTCTCTCTCTCTCTCTCTCTCTCTCTCTCTCTCTCTCTCTCTCTCTCTCTCTGTGTTTGGTGATTCCCTTGTTTAACTAACATTTCTCTCTCTCCCCCCCCCCTCTCTCTCTCTCTCTCTCTCTCTCTCTCTCTCCTCTCTCTCTCTCTCTCTCTCTCTCTCTCTCTCTCTCTCTCTCTCTCTCTCTCTCTCTCTCTCTCTCTCTCTCTCTCTCTCTCTCTCTCTCTCTCTCTCTCTCTCTCTCTCTCTCTCTCTCTCTCTCTCTCTCTCTCTCTCTCTCTCTCTCTCTCTCTCTCTCTCTCTCTCTCTCTCTCTCTCTCTCTCTCTCTGTGTGTGTGTGTGTGTGTGTGTGTGTGTGTGTGTTTGGTGATTCCCTTGTGTAACCAACATTTCTCTCTCTCCCCCCCCCCCCCTCTCTCTCTATGGACAAAAATAAAATTTCATTACTTACATTGTGTGATTTGTCCAAGGCGTTTGATAGTGTAAGCCATGAAATTCTTCTGAGAAAGTGTTCTAATCTTATCATTGATTCTTTTTGGCTGAAGAGCTACCTCTCCAACAGAACTCAGTCCGTCAAGCTAAAAAATAAAACTTCAGCAAAAGTCAATATTTACTATGGTGTACCTCAAGGCTCCATCCTCAGGCCAATACTTTTCACTATTTATGTAAATGATATGGCTGACTATATAAATAACTGTACCCTTATTCAGTACGCTGATGACACTCAGTTTCTTCACAGTGGCTCTTTGAATAGCCTAAGTAATATCATTAAAGAAGCTGAAGCCACACTCATCAAAGCAAAATAATTCTTTCTCAGAAATGGATTTATGGTTTGCAAGTATTTAGGTTCTCACATATTAATCCAAAAATTGTCCAAGGAGTACATAAAAACAATGAAGAAATAATTTTAAAATATTTGCTTGAGTCTCCATTATGTACAGCCACAATCAACTATCCACCTATACTTTCCTTCCATCGTAGTACTAAGCGTTATTTTTATTTATTTTACTAGCCACCACTCCCCCAATTCCAGGGCCAAGAATCTTGGGCCGCGCCCCTCCATACAAGCATGTGGTGAGGCCTCTCTCTCTCTCTTTCTCTCTTATATCAGCTTCCAGGCCCATATATTGCTAAATATTGTTTCCGTTATTTTTGTTCTGGTGATAGAATCAAGTAATATATATTCAAATCTATGATGCAATATTTTAACCCATAATGGTCTGTTGTTTTTTATTTTATTATTATTATATATATTTTTTTTTTATGAAAGCACCAAGCATTTTCATATTCCGAATAGGCCTAACTTAAAGAACGAAATGATATTGCACACTACGATGGGGATTCCAATACATGCCATGTTAAAGTTCATACCACAGAACTACACGCACACAGCCACACACACTCGTCACTCAGGGTGGCCGGAGTGACTGGGACCGGAAGAACGAGGGGCCGGAGTGACTAATTTGTTTCCTACTTTATGACACACAACAAACATCTTCAGTTTTAAGTGGTGGCATTACGTTAGATGAGAAACAACACACTTGCCACCACAACTTAACTCTTCCCTAAAAATGTCATTTTGAATGTGGCAGACGAACCACATTAATAAAACCATACAATAATCTGAACAAACACAGTAGGGTTTTCCACTTTCGCCGAACACATAAGAAATATACAATAATTATAAAAAGAGAAATATTTCAAAGAAATTAATAAAATAACGAACAGAAAGACAAGACTAACACGATAAAAATACTACGGTATATTGAGAGAGAAAGAGAGAGAGAGAGAGAGAGAGAGAGAGAGAGAGAGAGAGAGAGAGAGAGTGAGAGAGAGATAAAAAATCAGTGTAGTCTCTCGTTTCTTACCTGATTCCTTCTTGCTTGGTGTGTGCCCCTTCTTTCGACGAGTACCGGTATCTCCACTTCGTTAAGGGTCTTTAAAGGCTAGAATAATAGAAAAAGTGGACAATAAGAAATTTATCAAGAATGGTAATGAAAGTATTAAATAGTTATCAACATATATTGTCATTAATAATACTCATTCATATAATTCACATCTTCATTATCCACCACCTTATTAAACATTCTAGGATGACTACAACAATAGACATATCTAGGTATACATCTCTAAAGTTTTTCACCTTCAAGTCTGTATACAATTTATCAGCCCTTCGTTCAGCAACACGCAGACAAATATAAAATTTACAAAAGGACTATATAATTAATTATTCAGTGCCGTGGTCACAATAATGACACCTGTTTTTCAAATCTGAGACTTCAATCCAAGTTGTTTTTATTAGCCAGTCTGATTCATTTCAGTTATCTGGAATATCAGATTTAAGGGGATTGGGTAGTGAGAAGTTAAGCTGCTAGCTGTGTTCTGGTTGAGATAGAAGACATTAATTAAGGGAGTGTAAAGTGAACGGTTTGCAGGTTTTGTGTAATTAATTGACATATCGTTGATCAGAAATGTTAAGTATTGCTTTGGCGCATCTACGAGGTTATCATTTGCTTAGTCTGATAAATATCAGATATTTACAGAAGCTTATAGAGTCACAGGGTTAACCTTAAATTATAGCCTACATTATAGAAATTAACAGAAAGTATGGACACATAAAACATTATATTGTAGGGTGTCCCTAAAGTCTGTAGTATTTAGTTATAATTATACTAGCCATGTGTCCACACTTGAATTTTTAACACTAATTTCTGCAAAAGTTATCCTTTGAATGCATACACACTTTCACTTAAATAAGGGAACACACAAGCTCAGAATTTTACCTTTTTGAGTGCTAATAGCGAAGTTATGTTGGTCTTGCCGTGCCGTAACGAAATCACCTTCTTTGAAGCTCGGAATCATGTTCCGAAGATTTAAAATGCTCTCATGAAACGATGTTAGTTTATGCGGTATATAGATATATGAAATATGAATATATATTTTTTCTAAGATTAGGGAAATCATTGTTGTGTGGTTATTATCTGAGTCGAGGATACATTAAATTTACCCATAATATCCTTGTAAGATAGAGCGTAATAGTTGAAACCGTAACAGGTAATAAGAGTTTTGTGGGTAGGTGCAAGGAGTAGAAATATTACTAGAAATACTCAGCATATTTATACTAACACTTAAATTTAACCTGAGGCATTAATGTAGTAGCAGCCTTGAATTAAATACAATCAAAGGTGTGTGTGTGTGTGCTACAGATACACTGAAAATAGTTGAGATTTACATGAAAATAATACCTTCTTTATGCATTTATATATTTATAATTTATTACAGACTTTTAACCTCACTGAGAAGGTATTCATATCAGAACTCGTGAAGCTACAATGTTTTGAATCGGAGTTCGCCTCTTGTGTGGGGTAGGTGGGCGAAAGGTGGACTGGAGGCGCTAGTTTACTCCCTCCACCCTCGTTTAGTCTCTCCAGTGGGATGGATAGCGGGGAGAAATGGAGAGAAACCCGCCACCCCGTCACTGTAATACGATTCTGGCGTCGTATTGGGGGTTAGTATAGTCCCTGTATTATAGTTCGTTTTCTATTATTACCTGCGGGTTGTTCCAATGTTATTGACCAAGAGTCCAGTTATTATATTCATATTTAGCCTTTGTTATTTGTAACGGGTATATTTATATGATGTGTATTATGTATATTATGATTAACTGTAATTGTACATTGAGTTAGGTCATACAATTATACTATTTATTGGGAGTAGGTTTATGCATTTAGAAGAATGTGGTGGGGAGGTTGGAAGAGAGGTAATCAGCTGGTAGAAGGCTGGGGGCAGAATACTGACAGCTGGCTACTGAAGTGGAGTTATCTTATCAAAGATTATTGCTATGTGTGTGAGGATTGATACTGGAACCTCACTATTCTCCCTACACTCTCTCCTACACCTAGTGTCTACAGGCCACCCGGGTACTACTATTGGCGGCAATGTTGTGAGTTAAAATAATCCTGTATGTTCTAGACTGGTGGCTTGAGGGCCACCATTGTATTATGATTGGTCGGTTATAGGGCCTTAGTAACACACATGTGTAACACCCCCATTTTATTATGTATGTTATTTAGGATGTTTTTTTTTAATTAATGTATAATTACTAGCTTCACTCTCCATAAATACCAGCATTTCTTTCTGGTAACTTACTTAGAAAATTAGTTGAGTGAGGGATGGAGTCCCAATAGAAGGACGAGATATTTTCGTTGGCGGAACAATATTTGTAACCAATATCAGGAATAATTATATGCTATGTGACTGAGAAAGAGATAATGGGTTGGAGTATTAAGGGATGTTAAATAATCATTAGTGTAACTAAAGGAATGTATCAGGGAGGAAGGAACACTTAATATAATAGAAAAATGTAGCAGGAGGAACTAGTTTGTGTCCGTGTAGGAGCTGGGACTGGGGGGGAGAGAGGCGAGAATGAATTGTGGCAAGGATTCACAGTCAGTCTCGTGTCGTCTTCCCTGGAAAAAGGTAACTACTAAAATAGCTGCTACAAAGTGACTTCACGTGTTAATATTGAGGTAAATATTTATTATACATTTGATAGTGATTATTAATCAGTCTCGTGTCGTCTTCCCTGGAAAAAGCCATATAGCACATTCCGGCAAGGCATAGCCATAATAATACTGGTGTACTAAAATAATATAAATACTTAGGAGAATTGCTGGCATAGTCAAAAGAAAATCTAGAGTAACATTTGTTTCGGCCATATTTTTTTTTTTATACTATTATATACATGTATGTTTTTTTTTTATAACTATTGTATGTATATGGGGATGTATTTTTTTTTTCTTATTGATGGGGGGGATTAAGTAAATTGTTTTTTTTTATTATTATCTGTTTGTGAAGTGCTGTTCCCTAGCGAAACTCGGAATTATTCCAGTTCTAGGGACAGCGGGAGTAGGATTCAGGGAGGGGGGATTGAAGGTTAGGGAGTATATATATATATTTTTTTTTATTTATGAAATGAATGTTAATAAATTAAATAATAAGTAGTTGAGTTTTCCGTTACCGTATACATACTAATAGACTGTGTCCCTACTTAGACATTTTTGACTTGATTTAAGACATTGATCGAACCCCCGTTAGAGTAATTCTGGGTTGCTTACACACGTGCTTGGGGTTCAGGCTACGTTACCCACCCAGTGTGTGGTAGCTTGGTTCTTGTGGTCAACCTGTGGTCTGGTGGTGGCAGCGTTACTGACGAGGAACTGGACTTGCCTTTGTATGATTTTTTTTTCTTGGTATTCGCAAGGCAAGTTCAGTCCTCAGTCCTTTTTTTTCCCAGACCAGGTTGATCCAGTATAAGGATAGAGTATCATACACTGGTGTGTCATTTTTTTTTATTGTAAAAGGCCGTGTTTTTTTATCCTCCTCCAGTAAAGTAAGGGGGATAAAAATAGCGACGTTACACATGTCACGTGTACTTTATCATATTGAATATAAATAAGATTTTAATATAACTGATGTTTGGTGATACAGTATTTGAGAAGTTCTGAGTAATATGTTTGTGGGCTATTAATTAATGATTACTGGGTTGTGTGTGAGTACTTTATCATATTGAATATAAATAAGATTTATTAATATAACTGATGTTTGGTGGTACAGTATTTGAGAAGTTCGGGGTAATATGTTTGTAGGCTATTAATTTGTGAGTACTTGTTTATGTTGGGTATATGAATATAATTTACTAATGTAATTTGGTTCTACAGGTTGGAACGCATAACGGTAGAATAAATCCTGTTGCAACATATTGTTTTATACCCGGAGCATAGTAGACACTACATTCCAACAACAAGTCAACAACCATGGCACACACAACAGAAATGGAATATCTCAGGCGTCTGCGAGGGACAGCTAGAGGCAAAGTAACAAGGAAGTGTCAACTGCTAAATGAACAAGTAAGACAAGGTAAACCTTCTAATATCATAGAGATTTATTATGAGGAGGTTAAGGAAGCTTTCACAGAACTTGAAAGGCGACACGAGACGTTAGTGAATAGAATATGTGAGGGTGAAGAGAAAGACGAAGAGTTTCAGGTCAAACTTGACGAGGAAGACCAGTATATAGCTCAGGTAGAGATAATGAAAACTGAAGCATATGATCAATTACTGGCATTACGTAAAAGGGAAAGTGACAGTAGGGAGCAAGTAGTGAGAGTGAAAGTAAAGCCTCTTGAACCACCTAGATATGATGGTGATATACGTCAATATCAAACTTTTCGAAGCAATTATAATAAGATAATGACTGATAATTATGGAAAGAGTGCTTTTGCCCTGTATCAGTGTTTGTCAGGCGAAGCATTGAGTCTTGTCCATGGTGTGGAAGATGACTTTGATGAAATGTTTCGTCGTCTTGACCAGAGATATGCTGACCCTATTAAATTGACAGATTGTGTTATTGATCAGTTAAAGAAATTAAAACCGGTACCCGAAGGAAATACGGTAAAATTTGTAGAAACCGTAGAAGTGGTAGAAAAGTGTTGGACAGATATGCAAAGAAATAAATTGGAGGAGCAAATGTCAACTGTGATTGTGATAAGCTTAATTGAGAAATTATTACCCCCACAGCAAAAGCGAGAGTGGACTAAGAAATATCAGAATTTGTCAAATAAAGTAAATGCCTTCCCTGAGCTGATGAAATATTTGAAAGAAGAAAGGGAACTTCTCGATTATATGGATACAGAGGTTCGGAACAATACTCGCAGTACGAAGACTGCTTTCCATAGTTTAGAGGCAAAGGAAGATAGTCAGTTAGTGAAAACATTACAGAAATTGCAAAACCAACAAAGTGAACACCAGACTAACATGGAAAATATTTTACAGAAGTTGACTCAAGTTGTGATGAGCGGAGGACCTGGCTCTGCGCAGCCTAAACAGAATTATTATACCGCTACTCCTAACTTTTGCTGGTATCATAATTCGGATTCACACACCATTAATAAGTGCAACACCTTTCATAATCTAGAACCTGCAGCTAAGATGGATTGTTTAAAAAGGAATTATATATGTTTTCATTGCTTAGGTAGGGGTCATAGTTATAAGGATTGCTCTGAGAAGCGAAATTGTTTCATGAAACTAGGTAATGGTAATATTTGTGGTAAGCCTCATCATCCAAGACTTCACTACTTGTTGTATCAGAACAATGCTAGTGAAGTGAACATCCATATTAACAAGTCTGAGAACTCTACATTGCTTATGATTGGTCAAGTCAACTGTAAGAACAGTTTAGTTGTAACTCTATTTGACCCTGGAAGTACAAATAGTCTGATAACACACAGCAAGGCTAGAGAGCTTGGATTATGTGGCATTGCCTTATGGTATCACAATGACAACTGTAGGTAATGTGAGTGACACAATTTCGACAAAGCTATATAAAGTTCCTTTGACTGATGAGAGGGGTAACATGCACCTGATACAATGTTTAGGAATGGATGAAATTACATCAGAAGTTAACCCGGTGCACTTGGGTGAGGTCATTCACGTATTAAATGTCTCCCCATCATTGGAGATATCACGACCGCATGGGAAGGTAGATGTGTTGATCGGAGCTGATAATTGCAATATTATCCCGATAACCATTAAAACAGTAGGAAACCTGCAACTCATGAAAGGACCCTTTGGTTATTGTGTCAGAGGATCGCACTCAGGACTCAAAGTTAAGGGTACAGGATATTATACTGCTCAAATAAACCACATAAGCTTAAAGACTGAATTGGATGAAATGAGGGGAGAAACTTATAAGACTGTAAAGGAAGAACTAGATACGTTTCTTACTATGGATCATTTAGGTATAAATTGCAAACCCCGATGTAGCAACTGTAGGGAATGTCATAACTGCAATAGAGAAACAAACATGACTATGAAGGAAGAAGAAGAGATGAAATTGATCCTTAATGGACTTGAATACAAGGAAAGGGAGAAAGTATGGATAGCACACTACCCGTGGATTAAGGATCCCCATCAGCTTCCCAATAACTTTGGTGTAGCAATGATGAAACTGAAGGGGACGGAGAAACGGTTGAGGAAATTGGGTGGAATTCGGTCAGCAGAATATAGTGAACAGATGATCAACATGTAAGAGAGAGGGGTCGTTAGGAAATTGGCTAGAGAAGAGGTAACTCATTACAAGGGTCCAGTACATTATTTGTCACATCATGAAATTTTAAAACCACAATCAACCACCACTCCTACACGCATAGTGTTTAATGCCTCTGCCTCATACAATGGGCATATTTTAAATGAATATTGGGCAAAGGGTCCTAATGTCTTGAACAGTCTTTTTGGCCTTCTGCACAGATTTAGAGAAAATCCTGTAGCCATTATTGGAGACATATCAAAGATGTTCAATAGTGTCAGGCTTTCAGAATTTGATAGTCATGTACATAGATTTCTATGGAGAGACTTTGAAGACCGTGCCCCTGATCACTATGCCCTCACTGCAGTCCCTTTCGGAGATATCTGCAGTCTGGCGATTGCTGTGTTAGCCATGAGACAAACTGCAGATAAATATAAGGATGATTTCCCGATACCAGCTAACATAATATTGAAGGATAGTTACATGGATGATATAATACATAGTTTAGATGATGCAGAAGAGACTCCTGAAACAATGCAGGATGTTGAGTTTATTCTCAAACAAGGAAATTTTCATATGAAGGAATGGATTGTAAGTGGAAGGACTCAGGCGGAAGAGGATGTGGACTTATCAGGTACAACAAGTGAAAAGGTCTTGGGGGTTGTATGGAATCCTAAGGAAGATGAAATAAGTTATAAGATAAAGCTGAATATCACCCCAAAACAGAAAACTAGTGTTCCCTGTACAGTCACAGGGACGGATGGTAGTGATAGGGAACTACCGAATGATCTGACTAAGAGGCGAGTTCTCAGTAAGATATCTACTATATTCGATCCGTTGGGCCTGGTTACTCCTGTGACATTGTGTGGGAAATTACTGTTGAGACAAATTATTCTTTATACTTGTGACAAGGATCGGAAACTTGACTGGGATGACCCGTTACCAAAGGAACTTGGGGAAAATTGGTACAAGTTTTTTACAGAATATAACGAGATTGGAAACTCTCAAAATACCTAGATGCATCAGAACTACTGAATTGGTAAAACCAACATTAATCATGTTTAATGATGCCAGCACGTTGGCCTATTCTGCCTGTGCGTATGCCCGTTGGCAGGTTGGAAGCGGTAAATATATAGCAAGACTGCTCGCATCAAAAAGCAGACTTGCTCCTATCAAGATTCAGACTGTTCCCAGATTGGAATTGGCCAGTGCAGTTCTTAGTGCTCGACTCTGCAATACAATAGTTGAGGAAAGCAATATTAAATATGATTATATTTATCATTTAACTGACTCTGAGATTGTACTTGCACAAATTATGAAAGACAATCTTAATGTTGGAACTTATGTAGCAAATCGAGTCTCAGAAATAAGAGAAACCACCTCGAAGGAAGAGTGGCACTGGATTTCTACTGAAGTCAATATAGCAGACCTGATGACTCGACCAAATCTACAAGTCAATATTGACGCTGGATCGTACTGGCAAAGGGGACCAGACTTCTTGGGACTTCCAACAACCGAATGGCCAATTAAAGCTATCCCATTGAAAACGGAAGAGAAGACCATCATCAGTACAGTAGGAATAAGCAAAGTGTGCATAAAGCAGTGTAGTTTGTTTGATATAGACAAATTTCGTTCCTACAGGAAACTTATAAGGGTTACTGCTAGACTAATAAGTGCTTTCCGTGAGCGGTCTCTCAAAGGCATTAGTTTATCACTCACTGGTGAGCAATTGAAAGAGGCTGAGACACTATGGATCAAATGCATCCAGGTTCCATTACAAGACAATTGGCAAGTAAGGTTCAAGAGATTAGGTCCGTTTTGCAAGGATGGAATCTTGTATGTGGGATCGAGAATTGCGACATGGATGAAAAGTAATTACAATAATGAGGCATTCATCTTACTTCCCACTACACACAAGCTAACTGACTTATGTATCAAGGATGTTCATGATCGAGATCACGGAGGAGTAGATTCTACATTGTGTAAACTTCAGGCTAAATTCTGGATACCGCAAGCCAGAAAATTGATAAAGGCTACTAAATCTCGATGTGTCACCTGCAGGAAACTTGAGAAGAAGGTGATAGGACAGAGCATGGGACCTGTACCAAAGGAAAGACTAAAGCCATCACCAGCCTTTTATTATTCGGCCTTAGACTTGTTTGGACCTCTGATGATAAAGGACACAGTTAAAGGGAGATGTAGAAGGAAAGTATATGGAATTATAATAAATTGCCTCAGCACACGCGCATCCTATGTTGATCTAGTTGAGGGGTACGACGCTGACAGTCTTATAACTACACTCCGTAGATTCATCGCTGTGAGAGGATTCCCTCGATCAATGTATTCTGACTGTGGTTCGCAACTTAAATTGGCAAGTAAGGAAATAGGTTGCAAGAATCGGTATCATGAAAAATTGTCCCAGTTCGGGAATGAAGGAGGATTAGAGTGGAATTTTACAAAATCAGCCGATGCCCCCTGGGAGAATGGATATACAGAAGCAATGGTTAAGTTGGTTAAGAGGGTTATGATGAGAGTAATTGGAGATACTATATTGACGTTTGGTGAATTGCAATCAGTGATGTTTGAGATTGCAAATATTTTGAATGAAAGACCAATAGGTATGAAGAATGGCTCAAGTAATGTTAGAGGTTCTTATCTGTGTCCAAACGATTTGATTTTGGGGCGTGCTAGTCCCCATGTCCCAGAAGGTCAATTTGTTACCAATGTAAATACAAAGACTAGACAAGAATTCATTAATGCTATTGTAAATTCGTTCTGGAAGAAGTGGATGATGTATTACTTTCCGACATTAATTCTACAACAAAAATGGCACACTGAGAGAAGAAATTTAAAGTCAGGGATGTCGGAATAAGATACAAGATACAAAGGAAGAATGGTGAATACGAGGGTCAGCAAGATATGATGGTTCACAGATCGGTCCATAAGTTAGTCCTCATACTACCAGTAGAGGAACAATAGGAGTTCCGGTGGTGGGGGAATGTAATACGATTCTGGCGTCGTATTGGGGGTTAGTATAGTCCCTGTATTATAGTTCGTTTTCTATTATTACCTGCGGGTTGTTCCAATGTTATTGACCAAGAGTCCAGTTATTATATTCATATATAGCCTTTGTTATTTGTAACGGGTATATTTATAAGATGTGTATTATGTATATTATGATTAACTGTAATTGTACATTGAGTTAGGTCATACAATTATACTATTTATTGGGAGTAGGTTTATGCATTTAGAAGAATGTGGTGGGGAGGTTGGAAGAGAGGTAATCAGCTGGTAGAAGGCTGGGGGCAGAATACTGACAGCCGGCTACTGGAGTGGAGTTATCTTATCAAAGATTATTGCTATGTGTGAGGATTGATACTGGAACCTCACTATTCTCCCTACACTTTCTCCTACACCTAGTGTCTACAGGCCACCCGGGTACTACTATTGGCGGCAATGTTGTGAGTTAAAATAATCCTGTATGTTCTAGACTGGTGGCTTGAGGGCCACCATTGTATTATGATTGGTCGGTTATAGGGCCTTAGTAACACACATGTCACGTGTACTTTATCATATTGAATATAAATAAGATTTTAATATAACTGATGTTTGGTGATACAGTATTTGAGAAGTTCTGAGTAATATGTTTGTGGGCTATTAATTAATGATTACTGGGTTGTGTGTGAGTACTTTATCATATTGAATATAAATAAGATTTATTAATATAACTGATGTTTGGTGGTACAGTATTTGAGAAGTTCGGGGTAATATGTTTGTAGGCTATTAATTTGTGAGTACTTGTTTATGTTGGGTATATGATTATAATTTACTAATGTAATTTGGTTCTACAGGTTGGAACGCATAACGGTAGAATAAATCCTGTTGCAACATATTGTTTTATACCCGGAGCATAGTAGACACTACAGTCACTACTGCCTGGGGTAGGGGTAGTAAGGGCCCATCCCTGCCTAGACATTTTTACTTCTGGGTGTACAGCCACAGAAGGTTCAGTCAGGTTAATGAGTCGAGGCAGGGAAGGGTCAGGAGCTTCATGTACTGTAGCAGCTTCATTACACCTACTAGTTTTTGCAGCAGAAGATACTGGGTCACTGTTACTATTCGAATCATGTTCCATTCGTCTCTTGGTGATGATAGGGGCGTGGTCAATGGCGTGAGGTGCAGCATCAGGTACAGGTGGACTCTTGCGATGGTTGTGAGGGACAAGTTCAGGCCAGTGCTGATGTGAGACGTCATCTTCGTCACTTAAGGCCAAATCTCCGCTTCAATGTCAGTCAGACTTCCTGGCCCTGAATACTCCATCCCTCCTATCAGCTGACAATGTTCGAGTCACTGAGTCACTGGCAGAATGCTGAGAATGACACAGCCATGACGTCGACCCCTCTACGTCACACCCCTCTCACCACGCATGCGCAGATCTGAGGAAACTCGACCACTCGATTTTTAATAAAAAATAACGACTAAGTCCAAAACCTCAAAAATACACTGATGGCACTGCACTGTCCACTGAGTCCTACTGTAACTCCCAACCAATAGAGAATGACGAAAACACCGTATATCCTCCAGAAACAACAAAAGTTACGGAGCTCTCACAGGTGCGGCTCAACCACAGCAAAGATGGCCGGTCCTCTCCGAGAGAGAGAGAGAGAGAGAGAGAGAGAGAGAGAGAGAGAGAGAGAGAGAGAGAGAGAGAGAAGGCAATGAGATTATTTATCATCAATAGTAAGTAAATTGGAGGATAGCGAGTGCTTCAAATATTGCCACTAATCACCACCTACATTGAAGGATCTTGTTTCGTGGCATAGATAGGAGGAATCAGAAGCCACCAAGTCTCATCCACGATCACAAAGTCCTTAAATCATTTCCCTCACGTTTTTAGTCGGTGATTATTTTCATCTTAGTCTAGTAAAGAAATTGGTGAGCAAAGATATATTATTTTTTTATTTTTCAATTTTCTTGCTGGTAACTGGATTTTTTGTTATTACAGTAGAGTTTAGGTAAGAAATAATAATAGAAATAATAATAAGAATATAAAAGACATATTATGTAATAGTATGGTTTTGGTAACTACTGTAATATAAATGTGTGTTTAATATTATTATTATTATTATTATTTTTATTCATGTTTTCAGTCGAGTCGGAGTAATCTTTTTAGGTAAGAAATAATAATAGAAATAATAAGAAGAATATAAAAGACATATTATGTAATAGTATGGTTTTGGTAACTACTGTAATATAAATGTGTGTTTAATATTATTATTATTATTATTATTATTTTTATTCATGTTTTCAGTCGAGTCGGAGTAATCTTTTTAGGTAAGAAATAATAATAGAAATAATAAGAAGAATATAAAAGACATATTATGTAATAGTATGGTTTTGGTAACTACTGTAATATAAATGTGTGTTTAATATTATTATTATTATTATTATTATTTTTATTCATGTTTTCAGTCGAGTCGGAGTAATCTTTTTCACTAAAACAGCTGCAGTATCAAGAGCTGTGCATATGTTGTGTGTGTGTGTGTGTGTGTAGTGTATGACTGGACGCCTTTCATGTGTGTGTGTGTGTGTGTGTAGTGTATGACTGGACGCCTTTCATGTGTGTGTGTTGTGAGATCACGCATACACATTATCGGTGATTTACTTATGCCAAACCTGAATACAAAACGGAGTATGTATTGTAAGGATTTTTCTTTTGTGCATGTGTGGTTCACCCCATTAAATCATTCCAACTGTATACTATAACTCTCAACAACAATACCTTGACCTAAACTTGTGCATAAAACCTGATGTGGTCAATGGTGTTACTAAGGGTCTCATATATTTCTTATTCCCTTTCCTTCCTTCTTTCCTCCTTTCTTTCAACCTCCCCTTTCTTTCGACTCTCCCGTCCTTCCTCCTTCCCTTCCTTCCACCTTTCCCTCCTTCCCTATCTTTTGAGTTACTCACATTCGTCTAGGTATGTGAGTACTGAAAACATTTTGTGAACAATAGTCAATCCTTTTCTTCCCTTCCCTATTTGATATTACTAAGCCCGTGCTACGCACGGTACGATATTTTTTCCTTCCCAGCGGTTGGAATGTAAACAAACCGAGTGGCGTACGATAAAAGTAAAATATGTGTAATTAAGTAATTAGTGGGGTGTTTTTTGTGACGAAAATATCCTCTGTCCCCCATCACTGTCACACATTTTCTGTGTGTGAATTCCTGGCGCTGTAGGTGGTCACAATTTGTATAGCATGACAGACAAACAGAGTCTTTTCATTTAGATATATAGATTATTACTCCAGAAAAAAAATATGAAGGTAAAATACCGAACGAACACTGATGCTTTAAATGTTTTCAAACTCTTTCTGGATCAATGTTCTCAAACTTTGAAAGGTCAAGCAAGCAAGCACAAAGGGCAAGAGTTTTGTTTGTCAGATGTCAGAGGGTTATTGATTCCCCCAAACTATGACACAAAACAGTTCCCCACATAATATTTTAAATAATAATTTATTTTCTGACATACTGAAGTTTGGAAAAGTTATCCGCTCTCTAGCTCTCCGAAAATATATGCCCCGTTTACGGACCATGTGATCGTGTATGGGAATTGGAGGCTACTTATTCCTCCTGACTAGGCCACCAAACATGCTCCTTCCATACAGGTGGTGTTTCGTGGCAAGATTTAAAGGACTTATTTACCTCTAGTTAATTTTACTAAATCACAAACAATACCCCTAGATGCCACAAACAATACCCATGGGTGTGTCTTGTTTGTCCTCGGGTGTGTCCCATTTGTGGCCTTGTCCTCGTTTCGTAACTCCATCCATGTCCTTATTTATCTTTATTTTATGTATGTAGTTTTTTTGTATTTACCTTTATCGTCCCCCCTTTCCCTCCCTCTCCCTCCCCCCTCGTCCTTTATATATATATTTTTTTTTTTTACCTGTATCGTTGTGTCCTCTGTTTGCTGGTGACATATTTCATTTTTGCCTATTATATATATATATTTTTTTTGTGTGCCCATTGAGACTGTTTTCAGGGGGGCCTTTATTTACACTGTTTTGTTATTGTTGTCATCATGTGTAATCATTGTCAAAATCTGGAGCAACTGATTCTTCTTCCAAACTACTCCAAGCAACAGGACACCATTATTAATTATTCTTACTAATCTGGTCCTGTTCCCTGGCATACGTTGGAGGAATCAAGGCGCTCCAATGTACAGTTGGCTCCACTCTTGCGTTTCCCCCCTGTCTTTGCCAATGTTGGGCTAGTCAGAAATTCGAAATTCCGATTCACAAGTTAAAATATTCGAAACATTCATATCTTTCACTCTAAGGATAATATGAATGTTTCGAACTTTTTTAACTTGTGGATCGAGATTCGAATTTCTGACTGGCCCAACACTGGCAACGCGAGGGGAGAAACGCAGGAGTGGAGCCAACTGTACCAAAAGTATACATACCCACTCAGTGCCCATAAAGTGATGCTGTGTGTGTCCCTCTGGTACTTCTCCTATTGTCGTATATTTGCTTCTAATAGGAAGGTCAAGAAGGTGTTATTGTTGACTGCAGTGGTGTTTGTGGCGTGGGAGGGATGTGGGAAGGGAGGGAGAGAATGTAGGAAAGGATGACAGGACACAGGGAAAGGAAGGGAGAAAATGTAGTACAGGACAGGACAAAGGGAAAGGAAGGAAAGAGAATATATATATTTTTTAATTGATGGATATTAGGCGCCGCAACATCGAGGTCCTATAGCGCCAGAAAAAGGTGATAGAGAGGTGTGACAGCAAGCAGGAAGGAAATAAAACGAAAAGAGGGACAGTTGAAGAACTGAAAGATGGGAACCATTTAGTCTGGTCTCTCACTAGCGACCTTCCTAGCATGGGAAGCCCTCTCTCCCCGTAATCGGGGCAGAGCAGGGGCCGGAGCCCTCTCTAGTCTAGCTCACCAGGTCTCAGAGACACACAAGCCCCCCACCATGTCAAGGTGGTTCCCGTTAGGGGGAGTGGGGAAGGGAAGGGGACGAAACAGAAGGGAAGGCAAGAATTATATGGATGTTTTGAAGGAAGGTAAACAGATGATAAGAGATGGATGGTTAATTAAGGAAAGTGAAGGAAATGGAAACGAAGGAAGGGAAAATAAGTAAAAGGAATGAATAGGAAGAAAAGGGATGGGATAGAAAACACAAATACATTATCTCTCTGTTAGAATTACGATTTAATTAACGGAGACATAAGAGATATAGATATATAATTCTTCCATATAATCATACTTCATTTATGCTTGTAATATGGTATTGAAAAACATAGTATAGGAAGAAATGAGGGACAGTTGTAGAAATGTAAGCTAGTGGCTGGGGCCGAAGGGGCGCCCAAACCCTTAAAGTATTGCCCATATAATTACAAGCAATAATAATACTGGGCAAACACGAGGGATAAAAGGAATACAGGGATAGCTGTCTAATATCCAAAGGATAATTTATAATCAGTAGTCTATCCCACTATGATGGTGAAGAAAAGACAGTGCCTTTATTTAAAGGAATATTATGATGTAACAGATATTGTTATTACATTTCAACTAATCACCTTCATTTTTCTTACCCTCCTCCCCTTCACCCTCACCTAAAATCATCACATTTCTTCTCTTCTATATCCACCTACGTTAATGCAGTATGCACTTTTTAAAACCCGGGTACTTCAAACAAGGGTGGCAGTATGGTATGGTACGGTACGGAATTACGGTGCGGTATGTTATTTTTTAATCTAAAAGTACGGTACGAAATTACAGTACGATAATTTTTGTTAAGTACGGTACGGTACGAAATTACGTTATTTTGGGGGGGCCATTTCCGTACTCTTTCCGTACCCTTTCCGTACCTTATTAAAAATTCGAATATACATTCCACTGTCCTCTGTCAAGAATAACTTAATATCCAGATGTAAAAGCAACTAATTAATTTTCTTGACGAACGTTCTACTTGGCAAAACAATATAATTACTAACACCTATTTATTTTTGTTGAAACTACATATAATTTTACTTAAGGGGCCTACTCACGAAAAATTCAATATTATCAGCCATTTGGGCTATTTTTGCTAAACCCTGATGTGTCTCCAGTACTTACACAAAGTTTCAGCACATTTTGCTAATTCTTTATCCATTTAAATGGACATTTTTGTGAAGTGGGTGTTTAAAGGGACATTGCGCGATTTAAAAACCTCAGCGTCCGTGGCAACCAGAAGTCTCTACGTTTTTTCTGGATTTTATTATGATTTTTTATTGTTTTATTGAGCAGCGACATTTGGCATCTCTCTCGGCTCCTTCTAGCCGTTCATACTACTGGCAACGCTCGCAGTAGCTCACTAGGTCAGTGGCATTTCAAATTTTACGAGTTGAAGTGCTTCGTAGACAAAACCTGTGTTTTCCCTCTCGTTTTTGCACCATTTTGCCTCTGTACCCTTGCCCTAATACCTCTGCAGCATAGGGAAGGTGTCAGGATAGAAAAAGAGGCAAGAGAATCGGCTGCCAATGCTTGGTTAGCAAAATATCATACAAAATAATAATAATACAGTTCAACAACCTCCACCACCATTACCACCTGTTGTTGGGCCTCTTCACGGGTTTCCATGAAAAAAACACTCAATTAATTAGTGATAAAAGTGTTAGTGAATCTGTGGAGGAGGTGGAATATGTACTTATATCGAAAAAGTTGATTACAGACCTAGTCAAACACGTTTGTAAGTGTGGAGGTAGGAATGTGGAGTACAGTGTACGCGAGTGGATTCTTCTGAGTGGGTTTGACTCACGTCGCCTCGATTTTCTCAAAACGTAAGTTTTATACATTCTCCTCTTTATAATTTCGTCATTTCTTGTCCGATTTTCTTGATTGTTTTAGTATCTTAATCAGCATTGGACATACAAATGCTTGGTCATGCGATAACCATTATATAGAATTATATAACTTTTGTAAATGCATTTCTTTCGTACTCGTGAGTGATGTAGTGAGGATGTCAGCGGGAAAAATATTATTTTGAAAATTCGTTTTTTGAGTAAACAAAATTCGGTATGACCAATAAATAGAAAAATTATCTACCTATTAATTTCCACAAAGTGCACTTTCGTATGTGAATTAGGTTTAGTTTAATAAGGCCTAAGGCTTAGGTGTTGAGAAAAGTGATAAATTATTTATATTTTTTCTCTTTTTTTCTAAGGATGGACTTCACATCATAGGGTTTATCTTTAAGGTTTAACTCTCTTTTAGCGTGTGTTTGTGTCATCTACTCGTCTGCTGCTCGTAGACTGTCGTTATCGTGTTCAGTTCGTGTCCAGTGACTCGGGACTCCTCTAATAAAATGCAAAGCTTATGTTGACGTCTGTTTAGTATTTTCTCTTAATGTGTTATTGGTCGATTTGTTTAGTTGATTCCAAGACAAATATGGAAAATATGTACAGTATAGTCTATTATATAAGTTCATACTACTGCACTTGCTAACAGAAAAAAATTGCAGTTCTAATTAACCCTTCAATTATCATGGTGTATGTATGCCGCCCTCATTGCCTTGTAATAATATCCTATACTGCAGCCTTCACCCTTGGTAACCTAGTGCAAGTCCCACAGTCACACACACACTTACTCTATTTATAGTAATATTAGTATATTTACAGTGATATTCACTAATAACAAAACAAAAGACACAATTATAGGAACTTAATCGAGTCTGGACAAGGAACTGTTTACAGAGGTAATTCATATAATTGATTAATTTTAGAGATGTAATTTATGGCATTAGTACGATATTGGGTACGAAATTACGTTACGAAATCTTACTTTTTCGTACTAGTCCGGTACGGTTCTTTGGGTAAGGTACGAAATTATGGTACGATATTTTTAAGCGTGCGGAATTACGATATTTTTTTCGTACCGTACCGTACTGCCATCCTTGACTTCAAACGACGGGTCCCGAATTCCTCCAAACTTCAGGGTCGCAGGCTTTCAAACATAAATATATGAATAAAATAGACTAATAATGTTCGTGACAATAAATAAATATGAAGTTCATGCATGAATCCACCTAACATATTTTTATAATGCAATATTCATATATTGAATTATAAATAAACTGAAATCTTTGAACAAATATTAGCTTTCTTGAGAGAGAGAGAGAGAGAGAGAGAGAGAGAGAGAGAGAGAGAGAGAGAGAGAGAGAGAGAGAGAAAGAGAGAGAGAGAGTGAGAGAGAGATGAAGGGTTAGGTGAGGCAGTGTTGATAATTCTGGTTAGAATGAATTTTAATCATAAATATTATGTTTCAGTTTCTGGCCTTGTATTTTCTTAGGTTGATAATTCTGATCGTTTATAAAATATCTTTCTGTATGGGTCGCGAAAATGATGTCATAGTAAAAAACTTGGTAACTACTGAAAAATTTATTGAACCCTGCTTTAAGCTATTGGTGATTCGGTACCGTTCACAGTGTATGCTTCATTCATTCCTCCTGACACACCATCTCATCTACCTGATCGTTCGTTACCCTCCCACATTACCTCCAATATAGCTCCGCCCACGTTTCTCTCCTTCTCTCCCACTAACTTCCCCCCTCCCTCCACCTGCAACTGTTGCCAGTTCCGACGAGGCCCAAACCAAGTCGCTGATGGATGGGGTGTGGACCATTGATCTGTCCGAAGTTGTACAGCCTCGCACCAAAGTTTCTGTACCCCCTCAGTGGAAGTCAGGGTCAGAGAGAGCAGAGAGGGTAGGTAAACGGACGATAGCCACCACAGTGTCGTCAACTCTAGCCAAGATTGTATTCCCGAATCCCGAACCATGAGTTGTGAGCTCCATATGAAGCATTCACTGGTGAGAGGGAGAGTCAGAAAAAGGGAAAAGTGGAAGGTATAGTTCTCAATCTCCACATCCTGTCTGCTTGTATATGTGTTTTATTATTTTGACAACTTAAAAATAGTGTAGTTTTACTTTGGTATTGTAGTTATTATAATCATCATCATCATAATTATGTTGTCGCGCCAAAACCGTATTCACTTTAGGTCAGTCATTTGCTTCCTTTTTATGACTCTGGTATAAGAACGTCTTTGTGCGTTGTGTTATAATTGATCTCTGAAGATTAACAGGGGCACCACGGGAATGTTTGCTACTTGTCCCCAATTATTATGATAAAATAATACAATTGAATACCTATACACATAATATGGTGTGAGACTGCTACGGTCTCCCTTATGTCATATAGACAAACAAGAAAAACTCGTGTGTATTCCATCACATAGAGTATAATATCGTATCTACAGTATCTACAAACGCTTGGCTGGCCCTGATAACTGTAGACTTCTCAAATACTTGACATGGAGTAAACCTCACATTCCTCTTTGACGTGATGAAGCAACAGCTGTATCAACTTTATTATCTCCCAGTATTTTATTTCTTATATTTATTTATTTTTTATTTTAGAACACATATAAGACCACAGGGCATTGATTATACTTTGATATTGTTAAACATTTATTATTAAATAATTGTCAACCACCACCTACCCTCTCTGCTCTCTCTGACTCTGACTTCCACTGAGGGGGTACAGAAACTTTGGTGCGTGGCTGTACATACAAATTTTTCACTTTTCCCTTATGTCTACTTCATTAATTCGTATAAGGGGAGAGAGATTCTTGTGTTGGTGAATTGGAAGGTCTCTGATTCCTCCAAACTATGCCTAAAATCAGATCCCCTAATAGTACCATTGAGGGCGTCTGTTTTCTGGCATAGTTAGGAGGAATCAATAGCCTTCCAATTTACCAACAAGAGAATCTCCCCTTAAGTTGCATAATTTGTCAAAAATTACTCTACTAATATAGTGACTAGAATAACACAGCAGATATATTCCAATATGTGTATAAAACACATTCAATGTGTTGATGAAAACTAAGTATAAGTGAGTACAATAATAAGTCACATGATCGATATGCATGACGATATTTGTTGTAGTTACTGAGAAAGTTATAGTACCACCACCACCACCACCACCACCATCACTTCTCTGGCTCTCCAGTAGTTGTGTGAATGTTGTTACAGCTACACCACCATCACCCTCTCTCTCCATACTGATCTGTAACAATAACACCAATTTATCTGACTGCATCCCACAACCTTCAAACCTGTACAGTAACTGTGTAGACCTTTATACTGTTACACCATCACCCAGTCAGTCTGTGACAACATACAACAAGTACCATGTCACAAGTTGGAGTGCAGTGGTGTCATGTGTGGGTGACAATGCTGCTTTTGCTGCCATCAACACCTGTGGAAGGGGGAGAGCTGTGTCTGATGCGATCTGTGCTGATCTCCCTCCAACGTGTTCAAGCAGCCTCTACCACAAAACAGGAGAGCCTTGACTTACCCCCTGGAGCCAGCCCAGCCCTCTACTGCTCCAACAAGTGCACACGTCTTGAGTGGTGTCAGTTGTGGTGTGCTTACCCCTCCAACACACCCACCCACTGCCTCGTCTCCAACATTATCGTCATGCCCACCTACCAGGAGACTAACATGGTTGATGTCGTCACCTGTCACACCACAAGACCCAAGGACCTTGCCACCAACGCCAACATCACTGCTAGGATTCAACAACCCGTGGCTCCAATCAGAGTAAAAGAAAACCTTGTAGATGGGATTTACAACTATAAAATGGGTCACTGTTTTTCAACAGTGTCGGGTAACAGTGACAGATGGTTTACATTAGATTTCGGGCAGCCCAAGTGTTTCCAGCATGTGATAATGCACGCTCAGAACAATGGTTATGCGTACGACCACTTCTACAACGTACAGGTTCGTGTGTCCAACGTGACAGCCGTGACACCTCCAGAAGACTTCGCAGCTTATGACCTGTTTGGTGAGTTCCTTGGTGGGGCCTCCCCGGGTCAGGTGGTGGAAATGAAGTCTCCCAAGCCCGTGTGTGCCAGGTTCATCACAAGTCATATGCTCGATAAACTCTACTTTCAGGTTTGTCATATTGAGGTGTTCTGAGCATCAACTACATCTCCCTAGATCTCTAAGGAGCCAGTGATATAGTCAGCAAGAATAAAGTTTCTGATTCCTCCGAACAATTACACGAATTAATTAACTTCCATATTGAGAGAGTTTTTTTCATAGAATAGTCAGAAGGAATTAGTATCCTCCAATTGGCCTAGCGTACAAGATCACTGGCCCTTTACCCTTATACACAGAAGATACATTGTCAAACTTTTGAAAGGTTTCTATAATCAACTGAGTTATAAGTTTATCAGTATAAATTACCAATGTATTATTTATTGTTTCCTCATATATTGGGGTATTAATCTGTTTCTATAATTAACTAAGCTATGTGTTTATCAGTAATATTTGACCTATATAACACTAATTGTCTACACATATATTGGGGTATTAATCTGTTTCTATAATTAACTAAGCTATGTGTTTATCAGTTATATTTTACCAATATAACACTAATTGTCTACACATCTATCTATCTATCTATAGCTCTGACGCCTCGTTCCCTCCGGGAACTCCCCCGAAGGGGGTGGCCACGGCAGAAAAGTCTCCAGTCTTCCCTGTTCCAACACTCCCTCCTTACTTGGTCCAGCCCTCCCCTCCCCCTCACGTTTCTCTCCTTTACATACTCTTCCACTCTGTTCTGCCATCTAACGGGTGGTCTGCCTCTCACACCACATCCCACAACTTCACTTCCATATACCTTCTTTACAAACTCCTCACCTTGCATTCTCTCTACATGTCCAAACCACCTCAAAGTATTACGTTTCACTCTCTCAACCACTCCACACTCAATACCAATTGCCTTCTCACTCATACCACATCTCTTATACACACTCTCATTACTTTCTCCATCCCACATTGTCAGTCCACATGCACCTCTCAGATAACTCATTTCCACAGCACCTATTCTTGACTGATGAGCCCTACTCCATGTCCAGGTCTCCGACGCATACGTCAGTGTTGGCAAGATTATACTATTTCGTAGTCACCTTTTCACTTCCATACTCACACTTCTACCCTTCATTATCCTCCCCAGTGATCCTATGACCTGTCTACCCTTCACTGCTCTCTCCCTAATTTCTCCTTCCATACTTCCATGTTTACACATAACTGTCCCCAGGTACTTAAACTCCTTCACTTCCTCCATCCTCTCACCTCTCAGAGTTATCTCACACTTAGTCCCAGTTGGTACTTCCACTCTGTAAGGTGTAGCAAAGTCAATCACTTCAGTTTCTGCTCTCTCAAACACCATCACTTTACTTTTTACAACATTCACCTTCAGTTTCCTTCGTTTACACACAGACTAAAATTCATCTACCACTCTCTGTAACTCCCTTTCACTCTTAGCCATCAACACAGTGTCATCCGCAAACAGACTGGCCACCAAGGACCAATTTGCTTCATTCAGTCTCAATTTCACCCCTATACCATTCACTTTAGCCTCCATCTCTCTCATACATCCATCCATATATATATTGAACAACCATGGTGACATAACACATCCCTGTCTCAGCCCTACCTTAATATTAAAACTCTCACTCAGATCACCCTCTACCCGCACACACGCTGTTGCCTCTGCATAAAAAGCCTCAATGCCCTTTAGCAAAGACTCCCCAACACCATATATTCTCAACACCTCTGACATAGCTCTCCTATCCACCCTATCGTATGCCTTCTCCAAGTCCATGAAGGCAGCATACAACTTCCTACCTTTCCCAATATATTTCTCTACTATTGATTTTAATGCAAATATTTGGTCCACACACCCTCTACCCTTTCTAAACCCTCCTTGTTCCTTACTAACTTTACTCTCTGTTACTTTCATCAGTCTCTCAGTTAGAACCTTCCCATACACCTTCCCCGGTACACTAAGAAGGCTTATTCCCCTATAGCTACCGCACTCCTCCTTACTCCCCTTCCCCTTATACAACGGTACAATAATAGCCCTCCTCCAATCCTCTGGCACCTCTCCCTGCCTCCAAGCCAATGTACATATATACAACATCCACTCCACCACTACCTCCCCCCCATACTTTAACATTTCAGCAGTTATCCCATCTACCCCCGATGCCTTTCCCATCTTCAACTTTCCTATTGCTTTCCTAACTTCTTCCCTTCCTAGTTCTCCCTGTATATCCTGTCGTCTACCACCTGCCTCCATCCCCATGCATGTCACCACCGCCTCCCCTCCCGTCCCCCCATTCATCAGACCATCAAAATGTCTCTTCCACACTTCTCTCACTTCCTCACTTCTACTCACAGTAACTCATCCTCTCTCTTCATTCTCACGCTACCAGACTTTCCTTCTCCTCTCTCTTTTTTTACCTCCTTCCAGAATAATTTCTTGTTCTCTCTAAACTTTTCACTTAGTTTCCTACCAAATTCCTCATCCACTCTCCTTTTACTCTCACTCACCATCCTCTTCACTTGTCTCTTACATGCATTATAATCTCTCTTCCATCTCTCTCTCACTTCTTCAGACACATTCCTTTGCAATGTTCTCCTATACGCCCCCCCCCCCTAATGGGAACCGCCTTGCCGAGGTGGGGGGCTTGTGTGTCTCTGAGACCTGGCGAGCTAGACTAGAGGGGGCTTCGGCTCCTGCTCTGCCCCGATATCGGGGAGAGAGGGCTTCCCATGCTAGGAAGGTCGTCAGTGAGAGACCAGACTAAATAGTTCCCATCTTTCAGTTCTTCAACTATCCCTCTTTTCATTTTATTTCCTTCCTGCTTGCTGTCACACCTCTCTCTCACCTTTTTCTGGCGCTATAGGACCTCGATGTTGCGGCGCCTAATACCCATCAATCAAATCAATCTCCTATACGCCTTCTTTTTCTCATTTACAGCATCTTTCACTTCTTCCGTCCACCATGCACTCCCTTTCTTGCCCCTCTTCTGTGTCTTATAACCCACAACCCCTGCTGCTGTCTTCATCACTATATTCTAAAGCCCATGTCACACGGACACTTTTTCTGGCATCTTTTGGTATTTTGGTAGGAAAAGATGCCCGTACTGGTAGCAAGATGCTCGTACTGGTAGTAAACGGGAAGACGCGCATGTTCGTCTTCTTGCCACCAGTACGGGCATCTTTGTTTACATACAGGAGCTGCAGACGACGCCGCAGTCCACACAGTATAGAGTGATTCCTCACTATCGAGATAAATGACAAATTTTGGTTGGTCCAGGGATGTTGTAGCATCTCATTGTGAGATGTATCACGAAAACAGATGTTTGTGGGACACTATAAACCCAGGCTATAGCAAAAAAACACTGAAGAGATCAGTGTATAAGAATTTGGCCGAGTCCCTCAAGAAAGAATATCCCAGGGAGATGGCCTTATCTGAGCACACACACGCACACACACACTTCTCTCTCTCTGTTGTTATTTCTTTGTTGTTGGTTGGTATTTTTTTTTCTCTCTCTCTCACACACACATACATTTAATCTCTCATTCTGTATCTTGCTCTCTCTCTCACACACACATTCATTCTCTCACTCTGTATTTTGCTCACTCATTCTCTCCCTCTCAGTATTTTGCTTGCTCTCTCTCTCTCTCACACACACACACTCTCTCTAAAAATTGGGAACGAGAGAGTGTGTGTGTGTGAGGAGAGAGAATAATATTCTCTCACTCACTCACTCACTCTCTAGCTACTACTACTAATAATAATAATAATGAATAATAATGAAAGAATATAATAAAGAGGTAAGATATATATAAATTATTGATAACAGAGACGCTTTCTTGGCATATAATGCGCCAGAACACACAGATTAAGGTCAAGCACAGCAATACTACGTCGTCTCTGTTGGTCCATTGTTTGTTTTGGTTTCGGGAAGACGCCAGTGGAAGATGCTGGTAGACCAATCCACCGTGTGACTACACGCGCACTTTTTCCTACCAGTACGGGCATCAGTTGGTAGCAAAATACCAAAAGATGCCAGAAAATATCTCTCGTATGACACGGGCTTTAAACATCTCATACACATCATTCACTCCCACTCCCTCCCCCATACTCAGCCTTGCATCCTCCAGCACCTCACCCACCCTCCTCTTATAAACCTCTCCGTACTCAACATCATTCAATCTTCCATTTGCTACCTCCCTTTCATTCCCCCCTCTATCCTTCCTTCTATACTCCCACTTTACCCGGACCCTAATCCTTGCCAACACCGCATAATGGTCAGAGCACTGGAACATGCCTCTTACCACTCTTGCATCCAACACATCTTTCCTTAACCTTTCATCCACAGCTACGTAATCAATCAGACTCATCTGCTCACCTCTTTCATCTCTCCTCTTCCAAGTGTACCTGTGGATCAGTTTGTGCTCGAAGCAGGTGTTGGCGAGGAACAACCCCGCCTCGGCATACAGATCCACCAGGCACTCACCATTATCATTACTTCCATTCACACCCCATTTACCAACTATACTTCCTATTCTTTCATTCCCTACCTTCCCATTCATATCCCCCACAATTATTATCTTCCTCCCCCTCTCAAAATTATATATTGGGGTATTAATCTGTTTCTATAATTAACTAAGCTATGTGTTTATCAGTAATATTTTACCAGTATAACACTAATTGTCTACACATATATTGGGGTATTAATCTGTTTCTATAATTAACTAAGCTATGTGTTTATCAGTAATATTTTACCAATATAACACTAATTGTCTACACATATATTCAGGTACTTGTGATGTTTCTTGGAATATCTTCGAGGAATCTCTTATCTTTCTTTTCGCCTTATAGAACTTATCACTTTATCAATTCATATACAAATGCTGAGGACCTTACAATGTTTAAGGGTATATATACTATTTACCATAATGTTTGTATAGACAAATATACATGTATATATTACCGTTCAAGTTGTATGAATAAGATAAGGTGTATACAGCGAGTGAATTATTTGAGTTTTAATTGCTATAATATATTGAGTTGCTTACCACTTATATATAATTCTTTGGAGTTTGTGTGAGCCGACAATATTCACGTGTTGTCATATAGAACATGGTAGTGTTGACTTCTCTATTGATATATGAACACTATTCCATTCCTATAACTTGTTTGGCTTCAACAAAATCAGGTTAACACAATGTACTGTTGTGTTTTTCACACACCATTATATAGGAACTGTTAGAATATTCTCTTGATATATTGTGATTACATTTACGTGGAGGACATTAACTAAGATTTACATGGAATCAATTTGTTGTATTGTGGAGTACATTTATTGTGTTCTAGAATAGATTTGCTGTGTTGTTTTTGTGTAACATTATAACAAATCAATCTGTGTATTTTATATTAATTTCATTTATTAATGCAATACTATACAGTTGTCATGTATTTAATTAATTACTTAACCAAATCTAACATCACCCAATAACTACATTATAACAACCTCCTTGTCAAATATATTATATTAAATATATCCTATATTTTCCCTAATTTAACCAAGCCAAGTAAACTAACCTAATGTAACCTCACCTAATAAATAAAATATTATCCAAGACCTCTTACTGTATATTTACCATAAACTTATCTAACATAACATTACCAAACCTAATGTAACCTAAACTAATAATTATCCCTTCTTTGTTTAGGATCTCTTTTATTCATTATGTTATAAATATTCTCAAGCCAACCTAACTTAACCTAAATAAATATGACCTTGTTTAAAAGTTCTGGTATTCATTGTATTATAATATTGTAATCAGATGTACTAGCTGTCAATGATTGCAATGAATATACAATAATGATGTATCAGATGTCAATCATAAAAAATCTGTGGATATGGATGTGAAGGTGGATGTCAAACTTCAATAATTGACATGTTTCCAATCAATATTTGTTTCCAAGCAGTCATAAAATAAGAAAAGATTGGTGGATCACTGCAAGACGAGGGTTTCCCATGGCCAAGTCTCACAATCATCATATATTGTTGTGAAGATCATTTAAACGTAAGAAGAATATAACCTATTCATACGTTTACATTATAGGTTATTGTACAGTAGTTCTATCTTGTTTTTTGGCAAATGTTAATCCCAGCAATACAGACACGGAGGCAGAAGTGATGACGTACTGTACACACACACACATACACACACGTACACGCACATACACAGACAGGTAACATTATGCACACACACACATACACACACACGAACACACACACATACACACACACACGTAAGCAGGGATCAATACACACACCCACACACACACACACACAGGCAGGGATAATTCTACACATGCATACACACACACGAAAAAGACACACACACACACAGGCAGAGAGAGAGAGAGAGAGGGGGGGGGAGAGAAGGGAGGGAGAAATCATTATACACACGCACAGACACACACAGCAGGGATCATTATACGAACACACACACACACACACACACACACAGGCAGAAATCAATATACACACACAGATACACACAAAGGCAGGAATCATTATACTCACACACACAAAGGTAGGAATCATTATACACACACAGGCAGAAATAATTATACACACACACACACACACACAGGCAGGGAACATTGTGTATAATGATCCCGGCCAGTGTGTGTGTGTGTGTGTGTGTAAATAAAACCCTGGGCCACATTGGAATGCCTTGAATCCTCCAAAGTATGTCAGGTAACAGAACCAATGATTAAATATAATGGCATCCGGTTGTCTGTAGGAATAGGTTGGAGGAATCATTTGCTCCAGATTAAATAATAACAACAACAACAACACCCTCTTATATAATTTTAGGATCGTGTGATCGTGTATGAGACTTGGTGGCTTCTGATTCCTCATGACTAGGGGTTGATTCCATTGTCGTATTTGTTTGTTAACTTCCCAACCAACCACTCTTGTAAGGCTTTATTATTTTCCAAAAGCTGAGTATCTGTATTCACTTAATCTTCTAAAACAGTTAGATAATGATGATCACTGCAAAGTTTATTCAGCAAATTAATTAAATAATTCACCCATAAGGCATTTACATGGCTAAGATTCTTTCGTTTGCATGCTTACAAACCACTACTAACTACAATGGAATGGACCCTAAGCCACGAAACAAGCTCCTTCAATATAGGTGTGTGTGTTTCGTGGCATAGTTTGGAGGAATCTGTAGTCCTCCAAGTTAACACCAAGAGAATTAAAGAACCCTGTAATGTAGTCAGAAACCTTGAGGTAATTGAGTCCTTCAAATATTGCCACGAAACACACACACCTATATGAAAGGAGCTTGTTTCGTGGCGTAGTCAGGACGAATCAGAAGCCTCCAATATTCATACACGATCACAGGGGGTCGTTCATTAACTGGTATGTCAGATGATTCCAAACTTTAATATGACCTTCTGAATAATTATAAGATATGGTGACTATACATATTGTAACACTCCCATTTTATTATGTATGTTAGGATGTTTTTTTTAATTAATGTATAATTACTAGCTATAGAAGTAATATAATTACTATATTACTATATATAGAAGTAATATAATTACTATAATTACCAGCATCTATTTCTGGTAACTTAGAAAATTAGTTGAGTGAGAGATGGGGTCCCAAGAGAAGGACGAGATATTTTCGTTGGCGGAACAATATTTGTATCCAATATTAGGAATAATTGTATGCTATGTGGCTGAGGATAAGAGATAATGGGTTGGAGTATTAGGGGAGGTTAAATAATCATTAGTTATAACTAGGGAATATACCAGGGAGGAAGGAACACTTAATATAATAAGAAAATGTAGCAGGAGGAACTAGTTTGTGTTCATGTAGGAGCCTGTGACTGGGGGGGGGGGGGGGGGGAGGCGAGAATGAGTGGGGCCAAGGATCCACAGTCAGTCTCGTGGCGGCTTTCTTGGTAACAGGTAACTACTGGATCAGCTGCTACATAAGTGATTTCATTTGTTAATATTGAGGTATAGTATGTATATATATTTTATGTGATATTAATCAGTCTCGTGGCGTCTTTCTTGGGAACAGCCATATAGCAAAATTCCGGCATAGCATTAATAGACTACGGGTGTACTTAAAAATAATATAATTAAATTGAAATTGCTGGCATATATTTTAAAGTAGAATATCACATTTGTTTCGGCCAATTTTTTTTTTATGTATAACTATTATATATATATATATATATATATATATGTGTATTTTTTTTATTATTATTGATGGGGGGGGGAGTGAAGTAAATTGTTTTTTTTATTATTTGTTTGTTTAGTGCTGTTCCCTAGCGAAACTCGGAATTATTCCAGTTCTAGGGTCAGCGGGAGTAGGATTAAGGGAGGGGGATTGTAATTTAGGGAATATACATATATTTTTTTGTTTATATAATATGATTGTAAATAATAAAATAAATTATAATTAGTTGAGTTTTCCGTTACTGATACCATATACTATACAAATAGACTTTTGTGTCCCTACTTAGACATGTTTGACTTGATTTAAGACATTGATCGAACCCCCGTTAGAGTAATTCTGGGTTGCTTACACACGTGCCTGGGGTTCAGGCTACGTTACCCACCCAGTGTGTGGTAGCTTGGTTCCTGTGGTCAACCTGTGGTCTGGTGGTGGCAGCGTTACTGACGAGGAACTGGACTTGCCTTTGTATGATTTTTTTTCTTTGGTATTCGCAAGGCAAGTTCAGTCCTCAGTCCTTTTTTCCCAGACCAGGTTGATCCAGTATAAGGATAGAGTATCATACACTGGTGTGTCATTTTTTTTTATTGTAAAAGGCCGTGTTTTTTTATCCTCCTCCAGTAAAGTAAGGGGGATAAAAATAGCAGCGTTACAATATTGATAATTTATAGACACTTATCAGTTAACGAGATATTGATGCATTTTGGTCATGATTAAAATATATAAATAATGGTAATACTAATAATGATAATTATGATAATAATAATAATAATGACGATTATAATGATAATAATAATAATGATTATAGTAATAATATTAATATTTAATGAGAGAGAGAGAGAGAGAGAGAGAGAGAGAGAGAGAGAGAGAGAGAGAGAGAGAGAGAGAGAGAGAGAGAGAGAGAGAGAGCAATCTATAATTAGATCTATAATTACTGAATAATAACATCTTAAAGTGCAGACGTACGATGTATCAGTAATTATCGCGGGGAAGATTTTACAAAATACATCTAACTCGGCCAAAACTCTGTTCCCCAACTTCCATATTAAAACCGCTGGTGATCACACGCAACCCTTCAGTTAGTGACCCCGGGAATTGAAGGTAAGTGAGTTTTTCAAACATTGCCACGAATCACACACACACACACACACACTTATATCTTTAATTTTCATGTGTCCGAAACTTTATGAAAAAAGTGACAAAACGAACCAAACCAACCTGAATGTATATATATATATATATATATATATATATATATATATATATATATATATATATATATATATATATATATATATATATATATATATATATATATATATATATGTATGTATAGTATATACGTGTGTGTATGTATGTACAGTATATGCGTGTGTGTGTGTGTGTGTGTGTACTTGTGTGTACGTGTGTGTGTGTGTGTACGTGTGTGTGTGTGTGTGTGTATGTATGTATGTATGTACGTATGTACAGTGTATAGGTGTGTGTTTATATATGTATGTATGTGTGTATGTATATACAGTATATACCTGTGTGTGTGTGTGTGTGTGTATGTGGTTGCTAGGATATATGTGTGTGTGTGTGTGTGTGTGTGTGTGTGTGTACCAACCGAATTCTTTAATAATAATATATGAATACTCCAAGAACGCACGCACACACACACACACACACACATACACTCTCTCTCTCTCTCTCATGGCACCAAGTAAAGTGTAGGTTAGTCCTGAGAATTTGTTGTGTTGGTAAATCTGGAGCAACTGATTACTCCAAGCAACAACAGACCACTATACTTAATGTTAACTTGTTAATGTTTCCTGGCATACTTTGGAGGAATCAACACACTCCAATAAACAACAAAATAGAATAGGTGATGTTATTGAGCAGCTCAGTTATAGGAGAGAAGAATTAGTCAATGTGTTTTTATGTCTTTATTTGTCTGTTTGTGTGTTTGTAGGTGTGTGGATTAGGTGAATTTTTGAACAGTAGAGTGGGCTAGAAATACGTTATGTTGGGATAGGTGAAGTGTATGTGTGTGTGTGTGTGTACTCCACCCATTTGTCTGTGTGCAGCGTGACCAGATGCCAGCGACTGAAATATCGTATAGCCTTAGTCAAAATTATCGTATTTTGCCTTGAATTATCGTATTTCATTGCAAAGTCTAATAATGGCGGTACAAAAATATCAGTACACATAATTCTTGGAAATTAACTTGTATTAATGCTGTCTACCTAAAAAAAAGATGCATACTACCTTGGGAATATAGGTTTCTGCTGTAAAGAACGTTAATGAACTTACCAATTTACTGTTGTGGCCCTTTCTTTTACTCTATGTAGATGTCTGGAACATCCTGTGGCTCCTCTCCAGCAATAGCTGTAGTAGCTGCTGTACTAGCTACAGCTCAGTAAGATAGTAACAGCTGCTCAACAGTGGGCCACAGTCGCTCATACTACACAAGGGTAGGGGAGCAAGCCCAGGCTAGGCCACAAAACTCACGCGAAGAGGACAGGTCCAACTTTGCTTGACAGGCTGTTGTACGGCCAGGACGGGTGACAGGCTGTTGTACGGCCAGTACGGGTGATTAATGTAACGGCGCAACACCAATATTTTTTTTTTTTTCTTGTCTTCTCGAGTTAAAATTATTAATGACTAATGTTTTATCCAATAAGTTAACAAATTGTTATTAGCCATATATTTTCACAGATGTATTATCGTATTATATCCTAAAAATATCGCATTAAAAATTAAGAATTATCGTATATCATAGAGACGTTATTGTTTATCGTATCAAGCACTGATTTATCGTATTTATTCGATAATTATCGTATATCTGGTCACGCTGTCTGTGTGTGTGACTCATGAAGTTTGTAATGATCTCTCTCTCTCTCTCTCTCTCTCTCTCTCTCCAACCTGGGAAAGGAACCGTAATTATGCTAATTTAAATTAATAAATTGCTAAATTAATTAAAGTTGTTGTGTCCAGGATCGCGGACTTATAGAAATTTATTTATTTCATACCATATAATATATACAGTAAGAGCATGATTTTTAAGTTTTATTATAGTTATAACAACATGATAGAGTTGTGAATTATGTAGTCACGAACACTAATAAGTACTCAGGTGTGCTTCGAATATCTAGTTAGAGTTAATAAATGCACAATAAGATTTCCATTGGAATTACTTCTTTGATGAATTGAACGGTTCAATGCTTCAACTAAAGCTGTATACTTATAAGTGCTCGTGACTGTAGATTTGGGGTCATTTGGGCCAGTATTCACATAAGTAATGTTTCATCTTAGTTAAAATTTTGTTCATAAGCGTATTTTTATGGCAAGGAGCCGGCACTGCTTCGAAATCATAATACAAATTCATACTAACAGAATAACAAAACCATTCACTGCTTCGAATTGAGCCTGAAACACTATGGTGAGGTGAGTATTGCAAACATAAGAAAAAATCTAAACTCTGAAAGATATGTTTTGAATACTGGCCCTGATCCCAGACACAATATAAATATCTACCAACCCCTCAGCCTCCCACTCCTTGGGAATAATTTCAGTTGGTAGAGATTCATAGTGTGCCTCGGATCGGGAAAGAATGAATGAATTCCACAGTGGTGGAGTAACTGACACACCTGAAACGCAGCCCCTCATAGAACATAAGGAAGCATGTACAGTACAGCCACAATCAAATAACCACGGACACTTTCCTTCCTTCATAGTAAATATCTTAGTAATAAATAACAACACGTGTATTGTCTTGCAGCACCTCATAATAATAGTTGATGGGCTTGAGTTGACGTAAGGTGTTGTATGATTTTATATTGATACTAGCAGGGATACCCGACGTTGTCCAGGGATCTATCTATCAATCTATCTATCTATATCTATTTATATCTATATGTATATCTATCTATTTATATCTATCTATATCTATCTATCTATCTATCTATATCTATCTATCTATCTATCTATATATATATATATATATATCTATTTCTATCTATCTATCTTTATCTATCTATCTCTATCTATCTATCTATCTCACCGGACTTCTACCTCCAAATACAAAGTTCACTAGTGAGTGCCGGCTTGATGTCATCTCCAGGAATGTTTGTGGTATCACCAGTTATGCTAAGCTCACTCAACTCAAGGCATATGTTTTTAGCTCCGGCCTCAGCCGAGAGCTCTAGATCTTATCGTAATTATTGTTCTTGTTCTTGTTCTTGGGGCGACCACTTCTTAAAATGGTTCAACTGACTCAACTCACTTGCTCACTCCTATCCATTTTCTTTTTCATCACTTTTTCAACCGAGGGGTTCACTCTCAATAAAAAGGGTTCATTTAAAATATTATCGCTTAATATTATTTTTACGCCAATACATATAATTTTATAAAGTAAATATATTTCTAGGCACGTCTCCCATTGCAAAAAAATAACGACTATGTGATGTTTTAATGTCATTAGTTAAACCTAAGTCAATGGAGTTTGAGGAAATGTAGCGTGAGTTTTTTTTTTTTTTCTAACAATTTCTAACCCCGTCCCATTTTCTAGAAAACCTTCTCATTTTCTATGATTGTTTTTAATGGATGACTATTTTAAAATCGAATTATATTTGAAATCTTCGTTTTTTATACAGTATACAGTTGACTCGAGCATGGAGGAATATAAATGGAGGCAGAGAGAGAGAGAGGGATAGGGTAGGAGGAGATTATGACGTCACTCTTTCCTACACACACACATACACACAGCAACCCAGTGGTGAATCCTGGGAAGAGACAGCTCAAATTGTAACGAAGCTGCTTGAGGATAAGCTCCAAGTACCAACGATGGAGCTAGAAAGAGCACACCGGACAGGCCAAGCTAACCCCTCACGACAAAGAACCATAGTCGCAAGATTTGAGAAGTATGGGGATCGCGAGACGGTCCTCAGAAATGCTAGAAAACTTAAGGGCACTGGAATCTATATCAACGAAGACCTATGCCATGCTTCACAGGAGATTCGGAATAAACAACTTCCCTTACTAAAGGAGGCCAGAAGCCAGGGTAAAATAGCTTTCTTCAAGTACACAAAGCTCATCATTAAGAAGCGAACGACTCAACGACTTGAGACTGCCAGTAACGAGCCGACGGGGAGAGTTGGTGGTGACGTCACAGTGTCCGGGGGTGCTGGTGGGAGTCGGCGGGGTGGCAGTGGTGCTGGTGTTGGAGGGAGTAGAGACGTTTCTTCAGCTGCTCCTGTGGACGCTGGTGTCTGGGCTGCTGCTGGTGCTGCGGCTGTGTCTCCTGCTGTTGTTGGGGTGGATACAGTGGACATGTCTCCTGCTGGTGCTGGGGCAGGTGCTGCGGCTTCATCCCTTCGTGGCAGTAGTGATGGGACCCCAACCCATGTCGGATCCCTTGGTGGGTCTGCTGGTGACCTTCGAGTGGGTAGCGGTGCTGTGCAGCGAAAACCAATGAATCTACGTAACCGTAAGAAATAGGTGAACTTCTCTGTAACATCAGTTTCACATTTGGTGTTTTTTGATAGATCTAATGGTATCTAAAGGGTTACTGTGTGACGAACTACCTTTCTCTTCATTAAGTGATGAATCATTATCATCTGTTCTTGCAACTACAATACCCTTGGGTAACGTATGTCATTATAAAACTTTAGAATTTGATCCCTTACGTATAGATGACTCTAAACATAACAGTGATTTAGATGTAAACAGGTTCTTTGTGCGTGAAAGGTTTGTCTGTGTTCCTAAAACTGAATAATAATTATGTGTTTGCTGATAAAATCACCTTAAGTAATAGCAAAGTCTTATCAATATGTAATATGAATATACGATCCATTCCAAGGAACCTCCAATATTTTAAGGATACAGTTATGTATAGCACAACTTTAAACATTAGTGTCTGTGGTTTCACCGAAATTAGATTAGACCCCAACCTTGCTTCTCTATATGAAATGGCCGGATATTATATGTTTAATAACTGTAGAAATGTTCATGGTGGTGGTGTAGCCATATATGTGTCAAATGAATATAACTCGTCTGTTATGAATATAACTCGACGGTTGGTACGAGAAAGTATTTATTTTTATGTATTTACCGACCTCCAAACGGGAATATTCATAGTTTTCAAGCAACAATGTCTGATATTCTTTCTTCTGTGTATGAACAAAATTATAAAGGTATTTTTATTATGGGTGACTTCAACTTAAACTTATTGAAATGTAATGAAATTAATGTTCTTGAATTTATTAATTTAATGTTTTCCTATTCACTCCACCCATTCATAACCAAACCGACCAGAGTCACCAGCACCTCAGCCACACTCATAGATCACATATGGGCAACTCAACTGGATGAAAATATTGGTAATTATATAATTGAAACTGATATTTCGGACCATTATCCCACATTGTCTCAGTTTAAGCTTGAACAAGATAAACAAGAATCTCACATTATTTACAGAAGAGCTTTTACAAATTTTTAAATGGAAAAATTTACCTCTGATCTTGCTCTTTTAAATTGGAATAATATACTAAATTCAAATTGTTGTGATGAAGCTTACAGTCTCTTTTATGAAAAATTTAATATGCTTTTTCAGAAACACTTTCCGATTATAAAAATGAGCTTAAATAAGAAAAGTAATCGCAGCCCATATATTACACCAGCCTTAAAAAATAGCATAAGAGAAAAACATAGATTAGAAAGACTTTCAAAAACATGGCCAATAACGTATGAACGCACATACAAACAATATAGAAATAAACTGACTACACTTTTACGAACAGCTAGGAACTTGTATTACAAATCCCAACTGAATGAGAATCAAGGAAACCCTAAAAAACAGTGGAAAACCATAAACTTTCTTCTGGGCAAAACTAATGATGTACACAAACATATTATTGAATTAAACCCACCAGTCACAGACGTATCAGAAAAGTTTAATGAACACTTTCTTCGACATAATTTTACAGTAAACGAATATGATTGTGATTATATAAAATATTTAAAAGATCCACCTAATTTCTCCATGTATTTTGTCCCAGCTAACAAAACCGAAATTGAAACTATTCTAAGTAATCTCAAAACAAACACACTTGGCTATGACGACATTTCCCCGAAGATATTAAAATGCTCTTCTTCAGTTATATATACCCCTCTGACTCACATAATCAACCTATCATTAAAATCCGGTATTTTTCCAGACCAACTTAAGAAAGCTAGAGTAATTCCCCTACTGAAATCAGGTGACAGAGGTGACCCAAACAATTACCGTCCCATTTCTATACTTCCTGCATTTAGTAAAGTATTTGAGAAAATTATTTCCCTCAGATTAATTAACTATCTCGAAAAGAACAACTTTATAACTGAACAACAACATGGCTTTAGGGCACAACACTCAACAGAATCAGCAATATTACATTTTGTTATTGATGTGTATTCATGTTTGGAAGAAAAAATGTACGTAGTGGGAGTTTTCATTGATTTATCAAAGGCTTTTGATACCTTAGACCATAAAATTTTACTTCATAAATTAGAATACTATGGAATAAGGGGTGTGCCATTGAAACTGTTTGTCAGCTACCTCAGCAACAGAAAACAAAGTGTGTTTTGTAACAATACTAACTCTCCGTTCAGGGAATTTTTTAAAGGTGTACCACAGGGTTCTGTATTAGGTCCAATACTTTTTCTTTTATACATTAATGACTTGTAAATGCTAGTAATAAGTTTAGTTTTGTAGTATATGCTGATGATACAACACTCTTACTCAAGGATAAAAACTTAAACTCTTTACATACAAATTTAATCTCTGAGTTACACAAAGTTGTGTTATGGATTAAAAATAATAAGCTATTGCTCATTATCTTGAAAACAAATTATATGCTATTTCAAAATCGTTCTGTAAAAAACTCTATTCCCTTAGTAACCTTAAATGGAGAAATAATTCAACAAGTTAATCATACTAAATTTCTTGGTGTTATTGTTGATGAAAACTTAAACTGGAGGTACCAAACTGTCTAACATCATAGGTATTCTCTATAGAATTCGACATAACCTGACTACAGAGGCAATGTGTGTCCATATGGGCAAGTACGTGGCCCACTTTCTTAAATAGATTAATAATTTTGCAAAACAAAATCATGCGATGCATATTTTTTCTCAAAAAGTTTGATTCTACTGCCAATGTCTATTCTGATTGGAAAATTCTAAAAGTTACCTCTATACACCAATATTTTATATTACTGCTTATATATAAAAGTCAGAGAAGAAGTTCAATATTCAAGGTAATTCAGAATAGTACAAACACCAGAAGTAATAACATCAATCTAATTTGTCCAGTCTTTAGAACAAAATTATTTATGAACAGCGTAATCTCTTTTGGTCCTAAACTTTTCAATAAAATGCCAATTGATAAGAAACTTCTTCTTCCGACTACCAATTGTAATAGGTACAAAAAAGAAATAAGAAACTATGTACTCTATCAACAAAATTTGTCAACTTTATCGTAGTTCAATTATATTGCCTTATAAGAATTTGTCTTCAGTTTATGTCCACTCATATTTTGTGTTAAAACTATGTAATTGTAGATAAACTTGCTATGTCTAATGTAGCTTCCATTCCTTTAAATATATAAGAATCTCAATGTCCGTCATGGATCTTCGGCTCGACGGACCGAAGCTATTATCAACAAAAATTGTATATTGCATTATTGTATTATAATTTTAGCAATAAATCTTTACTTACTTACTTACTTACTTACTTACTTACACACATTCTCTCTCTCTCTCTTTGTCATTGGTCGCTGCTTGAGAAACGAATGCTGATTGGCTGATAATGTCGGTTGCTCCAAATTAAGACACACATACATACACACACATACATACCTACATACACACGTACACATGCACACATACACACACGCACACATTCACATACACACATACACACACACACACATACACACACACATACACGCACACATATACATGCACGCATACAGTATACACACCCGGGGCTACCGTACACACGCAGACACACACACTAACACACATACACACATACATATTATTTTATTTTTACATACACACATACACATACATGGATACACACACATACACGCACACACGCACACACATACATGCACACATATACATATACATACACATATACCCCTACCGTACACACAGACACACACAGATATATACACATACATATACATACACACACACACACCGTACACACACACATACACACACCTTACACACAGACACACACACCGTACACACACACACACCGTACACACAGACACCCCTACCGTACACACACACACACCCACAGACACACACGGTACACACATACACACACACACACGCCTACCGTACATACACACATACACATACGCACACATACACCCCTACCGCTCTACTTCACTCACTAGCTAAGTGTAAACTACAATGCATAGAAACTTATACTTAGTTTCATTCTAAGCAACAACTCTTCCTCTTTCCAACGAGACCATCCCCAGCTGTCTAGGTCTAATGGGTACAAAGATATCACCTCAGGAATACACATATGTAACTTATTTTTTGGCCGGAGCGGTGTGTCAGTGGGGAAGCGGATGGGGACGGCTGGCCATTCTTTGATAATTTGTCTTGTGATTGGTCACCTCCAATAAGCGTATCCCTCATTGGTCCATCATTCCTCACCCCCCCTCCCCGCCAAGCTCTTTGGGCTCTTCAACAGCTACATACGTAAACAAACTCAGAGCATAGCCATGGCAGGAGTGAATTCGTCTTTTTTTAAATGTAATTACTGTAACAAGTACTTCACAAGAGGGACACGCTTACTGGAGGTGCTGGCTGCACCAATCACAAGACAAATTATCAAAGAATGGCCAGCCTTCCCCATCCGCTGGTGGGGTTGGGATGGTGGAGTGTTGCCAAGTAGCTATTATTATTATTAATATTTATATGTCCTCCTTTAATCTACGGCTCTGGTCCCCCTACTCCCGCACCCCCATAATTAAATCCCCAAGCATGTCCCCCTCCTCCCACACTCCCTCTCAAGCCTGTCCCCTATTCCCGCACCCCCTAATACCCCTCCAAGCCCAAGTTTGTTATTATTATTATTATATCAGCACGGACATATTTGTAACACTGTCAGTCATCACACCAAACATTTGTAACACTGACTATGACTATCCCATTGACACACTGCTGACTATAGCCTCTTAACCCCCCCAGCATGTCCCCTTACTACCGCACCTCCCCAAGGCCTGTCCCCCTATTCCCGCACCCTCAAAACACTTTCAGGCCTGTCCCCCTACTCCCGCACCCCCTTAAACACCCCCACCCCAAGCCAGTTGACCCCAAAAATCTCTGCCCAAAGTGGCTATATATTGGAGATGTTGTAGTGGCCGTAGGGCCACAAAACTATCTCTATTGGTAACTATCAATACCATTGCTGCCCACGTAGTGTGTTGCTTTGTGTGGTTGCATATAAATCGTACTCAAAAGTATTGGGCATGTACACATGGCGTTCAAGTACAAACAAGCCTACAAGTACTATAAGTATCTTTCAAACTCCGAGTACATGGAATTGTGTATGTGAGTACGAGTGTAAATGTACATATACAGTCTCCAAAAACTATCGGCATATTTTAGGAGATGTTGCATCATTGTGATTATTTACCTCTAAAAAAAAACCTACATGTTTGAGATGGAGTAACTGTGGCGATTGAAGTTGACTTTATTGCTTAAAGCTTAGAATCACAATGGTGCCATTATCTCCTAAAACGTGCAAGCACTGCAACACGCGACAGTGCTGACGAGTGTATACATTGCCAAGGAAAACCACAGTGTATGTATTATAATATGTATATAATATATATAGTTAATTTAAGAGATATTTCAATTGTAATTGAAATTCCCATTCATGATCAATCACTAACTTATTATGTATTTTCAGCTCATTGGCTGCCAAATCAATAAACCGTTCATTATTATTATCATTATTAATGTGCAGACCAAGGCCAAGAGATATACATATTGGCCTTGGTGCAGACCATATGGAGCCGGGCGTACGCGAGTTGCGATGTTTAAACAAGTTACCCCTTCAATTCATCTGGACCAGCCGTTTTCACAATTGGTGCGGGAATGGTGTACAGTTGGCCAATATGCGGCCCGGCATATGATGGGTTGCCGCTAAAGGACCGGGCCCGGCATATGACGGGTTGCCGCTAAAGGACCGGGCCCGGCATATGCCGGATTGCTAAAATTTCCCAAGGTTAAGGAATTTTCCCCAAATTTTTTGTACTCCAGACTTTGGCTACACTGGTTTATAGTAGGATGGGATCATGGAGGTATAATCTAAGAGGAGGCGGCATGACGTCACAGAAGTGAAGCCAGTTTTCTATTGGTCGGCTGTCCTCCCTACCCCCCATTGACTCAAAACATTGAACAGCTGATCACGTCGGACCATCAATTTCACCAACATTCTTTGCCATTTTATAAGATAATGCTGGCGTGTTCAGCATATGGGTGTACCCAGAGAGACAGGAGTCTTTATACTACATTTCATATGTATGTTAAGAAAGTCATATAGAAAAATATACGACAGAAATTGACAAATCAACGAAGTGAATTTCATCACCTGCCTCGCACACCGCGACACGTACCCATGTCCTGTAGAATATTAATACTGTACACACAAAAACTGTAAAGCCAAGGCTATTATAGTGTTATGATATTAACTATTAATGTATAACCTGACGTATATATACCATTGACAGGGTTATAAAAGATAAACTGGCTCCATGGGGGGACCTATTTGTGCCTAAGTTAGGGTTGGCCTGAAGGATAACTCGAGTGTTGAGAGATTGTATTATGAATGTTTTAGCATATTTCATAATGTTTTAAAGATATTTAATTTATAATTGTGTTTACTATGTAGACTATTTGGTTGTTGAGAATTTAGGTGTAAGTTGAAAAACCGTAGTCTAAGTTAAGCCAATGTTCAGAAAGTTTTTATAATTGTGAAATTACTGCCTGGGACTGATGAGTAAAATTAATGTTTCTGTGTAAATCAGAGTGAACTGAAACTGAGGAAGTAATGACACACTTTATGCAGTAACATGCAGCCATCATTGTAAGATTCCATGTGGCTTATAAGTGGTAAAATATGTTTGATACAAGACAACACACCTGAGTGTCAACTCAATTACATGACAGTTCTGGGTGTTACACTACACATCACATATCTCCAGTAGGCCTACCATATACACATCTTCACTACCCTATTCACATCTTCAGTACACTATACACTTCTTCACTACACACACATCTCCATTACCTTAATTATACACATCATCACAACACACCACATCTTCACTACCCTATACATAACTTCACTACATTATACACATCTTCACTACACTATGTAGGCTACATTTTCACTGCAGATCACACATCTTCACAGCACATACACACATCTTCACTTCACTATACACATCTTACTGTATAATTATAATCTTATTTATATACTATACATAAAGAGTGACACAAGGCCTTCCACAGTCTCATACTAAAATCTTTATATAATTAATACCCACACATGAAGCTGGTAGGCCTATGGTTCGTTACTTGTGAGGTGCTTGGCTACAACGAAAGGAAATTTAAGTGAAAAAAGATGTAGTTTGTTGACAGGCAGACAGTAAAATATTATTACTACCTGCTTGTCAACAAACTATAACTTTTGCTCACTTTCCTTCCTGTTGTAGGTATCTCACAAGTAGCGAGGCATACCAGATTCACGTGTGGTCAACTGTACTTGTTGTTATTTCTCTGTAACGTTATAATACGGTCTGTGGGTTGGTGTGTAAGCTATCACCTTCTCTTATACTATACTTTTTGCATAAAATAAACTATTCATTCATTAATCAATTCATTCTTTCATTCATACTCCTAGGAAAAGTTTGCGAGAAGAGGTAATGCTCTAGCTGGAAACAGCGATATTTAATGGGTTTAAGTACTTTTGATAATATACAGAATTGGATAATTTTATGTAGTCATCATATATGGAACAAATTCAAGTCTCTTTCTGGCTATGATTATAGGATATATGAGAAAATAAGACCATAATTATAATGGGAGTAAGGCGGGCGAGGCAATGTTTTGAGTCAATGGGGGGTAGGGTAATAGGCTCCGCCCCTTGCTTCACTTTGGGTGTACAGGACGAGCGGCTCATGCCGCCTCCTCTTAGATTATACCTCCATGGCTCAGACTGAGTACACACTGCCTTTTCTAGGGTAAAATTGAGGAATTATTGATCTTGTTATGTCCGAGTGTGTTGGTGAGTGGCTTAGCCGACAAGCGCCTATCCCCATTTTCTACTACCTCGCCACGGTCAGTGCACCCACCCAAACACTCGCGCTCAACGTACGGCGACAGTACCTCATTCAACTCGTCGTAATTCTGTAACCATTAAACTTACAGACTTCTGATTGGTACCAATCGAAAGAGGAAGAGTTGCTCGTTCTCATGGCACTAAAATAATTCACTCGTTTGCTGTAAGTTAGGAGTACAGAGCATGCGAAAACAGGCTATTTTACGTGTTTTTCGCTCAACCCCCGGTCCTGGGTGGCACAGTAATTTCACTATCCCCGGTCCTTTAAGGGTTAAATGGTAACAAAAAAAATATTTCCTCAAGTCTCATTTTTACAAACAAAGGTTCAGAGACTGGTTAAAATATATTTTTAGGACTTTGGATATATATATATATATATATATATATATATGGTATTGTAGTGTTCCACTCTATATTATTGAGTGTCCACTCCTTAGACACTCCAAACCACGTGTTCCTAACTCAGGAGTCAGAGGGAACAGACTGCATACAGCTGTCTATTAATAAACTTAATCCCTGGTCAAGCGCGCCTGGGGTAAGAGTTAATCCTTTACCATAGGACATAAAAGCCAGGCCGCTGCCCTGTCAACTCCTCACTCACTCTTGGACACTGGACACGGGAAGACCTCCACCTGGACACGACACGCACTACTGCAGAAGTAACCACACCACCAGACGTCCAGCTAGCCACGCTGCGTCGTAGCCCCACGTGGTTATTTTGTATCACCTGCGTGTCCTCCTGCTTCTTGTGTGTTCCATAATAAACTTGTGCCTTGTACAGAGTCTACTATTTGACACTCCTATGGTGTAGTACCCACGAAAACACTACATTGGTGACCCCCGGAGTATAGTAGCACTCGTACTCGGCCCTACAAGCTACAACCTTCTTCAAGATCCTCACGCCCCATCTCCACGTGCACGCCACCACCACAACAACAAGGTACCTTTCGCCCTCCTGTATCGTACGTGCGTCGCTGCCCTGCCTCGCAATTATACACCAGCCACGTGCACGCCCTTCAGAACCCTACGACGTGCATCGCTGCCTGATCAACTCACCTCCTCCACCACGTGCAACGGCAAGCCAAGGTACCCACCACGCCACTCCAGTGTCCAAGCTTCTACGACGTCACGCCACTTGACGCCTCTACAACCCACCCCGCCTCCACTACCCTATGATTTATGTTATTTTTCACCCGTCCCCAGTGCTCTGCCCCCTCCACTACTCTTAACTTAACGTAAACTCATTTCCCTTCCCTCTTCCCACACCCATCATGTACTATACCCCCCAACCCACTCGTCCCTTACCCCCATAAATATTATATCAAATGCTCTCTTGCGCCCCAAAAGAAGCCTCAACAAACCATCCACACTCATCCCACACCCCACACAACCTCACACACAGCCACGCTCAACGACACCCACAACCCTAGTGTTACACAGACACCCAGCCGCTACAACAACCCTAATTATGAACGCGACTCGTTTCTATGCAGGTTCCATATCGTTAATGAAACTCTTAAAAAACACGCACGTAAGGGTATGCCACCTCCAGAGTCCATCAACTCTAGAATAATGGAACTGCAAGAGGATGCAGTAAAGTGCCAAGGACGGTTTCATATACCTCACTCCCCCTTCTTTCCACTCTCACTCCCAACCAGCCACACATCACCCATCCCTAACCCCTCCTCGCCTTCCCCACCAAGACTCGCCAGCACTGTCACGTGGTACAGAGGCTCACCCATATTCAGAGATGTAGTGTCACTGTGATTATTTTGCTCGAAACAATCCACGTGTGTGAGATGAAATAGTCTCACTAGCACATGAAATTAACTTTGTTGCTTAAGAAATTAAATTACTTAAATCTGTACCATGCATCAGTACTGGCGACTGTACTGTATTGTACTGGTTATAGTGGTTTACGGGTATGTACTGTACTGTACTGTACCCCTCTGCCCATTAGTCAACAAACTCATCAACAGTAGCCTCACTTATTGTACCATCCAATCAGATGATCTTATCAGCTACCCAGAAGCAATGACAATAATAAGAGACAGCCAGACCACACAAGGTTGTGGTAGAGACAGACTGAACACGCCAGGGTGTGGTAGAGACAGCCAAACCACACAAGATTGTGGTAGAGACAGACTGAACACACCAGGGTGTGGTAGAGACAGCCAGACCACACAAGGGTGTGGTAGAGACAGACTGAACACACCAGGGTGTGGTAGAGACAGCCAGACCACACAAGGTTGTGGTAGAGACAGACTGAACACACCAGGGTGTGGTAGAGACAGCCAGACCACACAAGGGTGTGGTAGAGACAGACTGAACACGCCAGGTTGTGGTAGAGACAGACTGAACACACAAGGGTGTGGTAGAGACAGACTGAACTCGCCAGGGTGTGGTAGAGACAGTCAGACCACACAAGGTTGTGGTAGAGACAGACTGAACACACCAGGGTGTGGTAGAGACAGACTGAACACACCAGGGTGTGGTAGAGACAGCCAGACCACACAAGGGTGTGGTAGAGACAGACTGAACACACAAGGTTGTGGTAGAGACAGACTGAACACGCCAGGGTGTGGTAGAGACAGACTGAACACGCCAGGGTGTGGTAGAGACAGACTGAACACGCCAGGGTGTGGTAGAGACAGACTGAACACGCCAGGTTGTGGTAGAGACAGACTGAACACGCCAGGGTGTGGTAGAGACAGACTGAACACGCCAGGGTGTGGTAGAGACAGACTGAACACGCCAGGTTGTGGTAGAGACAGACTGAACACGCCAGGGTGTGGTAGAGACAGACTGAACACGCCAGGGTGTGGTAGAGACAGACTGAACACGCCAGGGTGTGGTAGAGACAGACTGAACACACCAGGGTGTGGTAGAGACAGACTGAACACGCCAGGTTGTGGTAGAGACAGACTGAACACGCCAGGGTGTGGTAGAGACAGACTGAACACGCCAGGGTGTGGTAGAGACAGACTGAACACACCAGGGTGTGGTAAAGACAAACAGAACACGCCAGGGTGTGGTAGAGACAGACTAAACACACTAGCTAGGGTGTGGTAAAGACAAACAGAACACAACAGGGTGTGGTAGAGACAGACAGAACACAACAGGGTGTGGTAGAGACAGACTGAACACACCAGGGTGTGGTAGAGACAGATTTAACACACTAGCTAGGGTGTGGTAAAGACAAACAGAACACACCAGGGTGTGGTAAAGACAAACAGAACACAACAGGGTGTGGTAAAGACAAACAGAACACAACAGGGTGTGGTAGAGACAGACTGAACACAACAGGGTGTGGTAGAGACAGACTGAACACAACAGGGTGTGGTAGAGACAGACTGAACACAACAGGGTGTGGTAAAGACAAACAGAACACAACAGGGTGTGGTAAAGACAAACAGAACACAACAGGGTGTGGTAAAGACAGACTGAACACAACAGGGTGTGGTAGAGACAGACTGAACACAACAGGGTGTGGTAGAGACAGACTGAACACAACAGGGTGTGGTAGAGACAGACTGAACACAACAGGGTGTGGTAAAAGTTGATAAATTCTTCATTTTTGGACAGAATCAGATTTTATTAGTGGCATAAGGTGATAGAAAGATGGAACAACAGGTACTAATTAAGGAAATAGAAGGAATAGAACTAGAATTTATTAGTGTTATGAGGTGATAGAAAATTGGGAAAACAAATAATAAGAAAATAAAAAAGGAACAGAGGGACAGTTGAACAACTGAAAATGATTGGCTGGGAATGAAGGGGCACCAAAACTCTTACAATTATCCTACTGCCGACAATAGTTGTTTATGGAGAGTTGTCGAAGGGGCACCAAAACTCTTACAAGTATTGTCCACAATATTTGTTTTATGGAGACTGGTTCTGGCTCAGTGTTATATACAGTGTATTATACTTGTTTTAAGATAAGACCCTATATGAGTCAACAAAAAAGTCCTATAGACTCATTGAGTTGCTCCCCTCCACGGAAATCTTTAGTAAAAGGCGAAAGATTTCTGCGTTTTGAAGGGAAACCAGAGTTAATAAATTTTATTATTATTTTAGGTTTATTGACCATTACAATATATTATACATATTATTCCTTCACTGACCCTAGTAACACTTTAGGTGAGATTTACCGTGATACTAATTCTGGGTAACAATGTCACTTTTAGTAGTTAATACATTGTAATAAATGTTAGACATATTGTTTGTAGATCAATGTTTATGTGAAATATAATAAAAGATTGTGTTATATTTATATTGTACTAAATATAAGTATTAATAATATATTAATAGCATACTTCCATAACAATAATTGGTTGATGCCCTTTTTGCCTTGACTATATTACAGTCCAAAGAAAAATTAATACATCCTACATTTAACCTGAATATTGTTAATATTATGTGATTTTAATATTATAATATTTGACTGAAGACCTATTTACACTATACAATGTTACTATACACGTCACATTACATATATATAGTGTATATAGAAACATAAATGATATAATAGTTTCCCTGGTATTAAGGTATGGAAGGGTAACTGTTATATATATTTTAATATATTGGGTATTTTTACAGTAAACATGGGTTCAGTAAAACGTATATATTAGTATGTTTTACCACTAATTAGGACCATTCTAAGACTATTTTCTTCAATGGTGTTTCTCTCGGAAATGCCCCGTTTTCGAGATATGCTCAGTTTTCATACCCCATACAAACTTGGGGGAGAGCCTGGGAAATTGGGAATCCGGGGTTTTGGGTGGGAGAAAACTTGCTGTACACTATGGCGTTGCCTTTATAACACACTTCTTAACTTTGTTTCTCTTAGAAATGACTCGTTTTCGAGATATGCCCCCGTTTTCATACCCCATACAAACTTGGGGGAGAGCCTGGGAATACGTGGTTTTGGGTGGGGGAAAACACTATCAGTGTTGCAAATGTTGTAATATTCACGCCACTTGTGGCTGTATTGGCTATATTTTGTTTTGGGAATACTGTGTTTGAGCGTCCTGTATCCATTTACGTTCCTGGATATTTACCCGGTAACTACTTCTATTTGTTATACCGGTTTTATGCCCAAGTTAGGCCCGGTAGTTAGCCCAGGTTAGGTCCCGGTAGTCTGTCGTGGTCTAGGTTAGGTCAGGTCAGGTTAGGTAATACTAATTCCCAAAATAACCATTTGATTTGAATATCTAGCCCAACCCAAGCCAACACGTGTTGTAACGCAGCTGTTTGGGCTATAATTGTATTTTATTGTATCGGTCTCGAAAACTTTGTTATTTCGCTTTTATTTCCTGTTTCAAGTGTTTATTTAAGACAATTACATATTATAAAGGCAACGCCATAGTGTACAGCATGTTTTCTCCCACCCAAAACCCCGGATTCCCAGGCTCTCCCCCAAGTTTGTATGGGGTATGAAAACTGGGCATATCTCGAAAAGGGGGCATTTCCGAGATAAACACCATTGAAGAAAATAGTCTTAGAATGGTCCTAATTAGTGGTAAAACATACTAATATATACGTTTTACTGAACCCAGGTTTACTGTAAATTTACCATATATTGTATTATAATGTTTGACTGAAGACCTATTTACACTATACAATGTTATTATTATACACGTCACATTGTGTGTATATATATATATATATATATATATATATATATATATATATATATATATATATATATATATATATATATATATATATATATATATATATATATATATATATATATATATATATATATTATTTTATAGTTTCCCTGTTATATAATATCACCATATAAATAAGGTATGGAAGGGTAACTGTTTATTTCGGTTCCCTATATTTTCATCATTTACTACACACATAAATTTCTCTCAGTGGATATATTTAATGTCATTTGTGATGTGTACAAAGTATTAATATCAAAACTAATTTAATGTGCAATAAGGAATTGTACAGTTGTGGTCAATAATAATAATTCACATATATAGGTTAGGTTAGGTACTCTCAATGCATGTATTTAATGTCGTCATTCGTGATTCGTATAATATAATGGCTTTTAATGCCTCAAAAAATTCATAGTTCGTTGTTTGAGTTGAAATTGTTGGAGTGGATTAAAAAAATATATATATAAAATGCCAACAGCATCTGGTGTTCCCAGGCGGTCACCCATCCAAGTACTAACCAGACCCAACGTTGCTTAACTTCGCTGATCGGACGAGAAGCGGTGTTTTCAACGTGGTGTGGCCGTTGACAACATGATCCAACTTGGAAGTGTTTAAGAAAAATAGTTTCTTTGGCGTCCAATTGTCAATTGCATTTTTTGTAGTATATTGCATTCTCCTGTGTATGATAGATGTGTTTGAAGATGAATGGAAGCGACATGTGGGTGTGAGAAGAGATGAGTGAGTGTTGTATAAAGGAGGGTAGTAAGTGTGAGGACAGAGGAGATTGTTAAGTGTAGAGGTGTGTTAGGTATGTAGCCAATAATAATGTAGGTGTGACATAACACTGTGGAATATACCTCGCTGTGACTATAAATACTTGTATTTGAAAACATACTACTTGGTATAAAAACATACACCTGCATGTGACTATAATAACTTGCTTTACAAAATGTACAGCCTCGAACCAATGTTTCACCAACCCCTTAGGCTGGCAGGAAAGTGAAGACAATGTTCAATATATGCTGAACGATCAGACATACTGGTGTATGGTGTTGGTAATGAGACAGGATGAGCTTCATTTTCCATGACTTCCGGTTTGTAGTTTGTGAATATGAACATCACTGTTTCGCTACCAATTTAACTTAATACAACAGTTTATCCGATCGTTCAGTATATCTTTAACACTGTCATTGTCTTCCTGTCAGCCAAGGGGGTTCACGACTGTACTAGTCTATACAAAATCATGAGTAGCGAAACCACTCCAATCATGGTCGAAACCACCAGAGAACAAACTAGTTGAGGTGCGAATACCTACAGGTGGCGAACTGGCAGGTTTCAAAACCTGTCGAAACTTCAGTACCGGTATATGTTCGATATATTTGAGTGGTGTGTACGATACACTAAAGATAAATATCATGGTGTTCGTACCTATACATGTCTATATAGTAAATGTAGGATACTATATATTTGTGATTGAAACTTAACAGTATATTATAAATTAATAAAGATTTATAATGGATATACTAAGCACAGGTCAACTAAAGGTTATAGGTTCCAATATTACTGAGCTTACTGTTCGGGACTTCATTCACTGAGCCAACCACAACTGACCAGCTCACTGGTTCAGACCTCTCTCCATTCAACCTCCACACAGTCAAGACCGTCTCTCTCTTAACTCAACCACTATAGCGACTAGACGTGTCTTTTCCATACCAACACAGTGCTATCATTATTTTTATCATCATATTCACCTCCATTATCATTTGCCATAGCTCTAATCATATCCAAATCATACTAACCCCTTATTTTAAGTGGCCACAAATTATTATTAATATAAATTGTTCTAATATTCACCATCATTCCTCTTCATACTCATTCCACCAAGACTACCGCCCGTCACAGACGCCATAATAATTGGTAAATATTGCAACTCTAACTCAAATTATTCTGTGCTGATTGAATATTCAGTCCAACATCAATTATTAGTCAAAACAGAAATTGGTCCTTCCTACCGGATTCCACAAGCTGCTGAGAGTAAATTAATGTAATCTTATAACCGATCAGAGACAAATCTTTGCTGAAATAGGTGGTGGTGTTTTCTACCGGCTCTCGGGAGGGTGGAGTCGAGTCAGTCGAGGAGGAGTAAAGAAGTAATTTTAACTTAGTTTAGTTTGGGTTTTTAAATTTAAAGTATATTTTCATTAATGTCATAAATAGTGTTTTTCAAAATTTAAATTTAATATTAATAAATATCATGTTCACACAGTATATTAAAACTTTGGAGTTTTCCTGTTGGCTTAAATTACTACAAGTCATAGCTTTGAAGGATCAATTTGATTTCCAGAACAAACCAATAATTATCAATATGGCTTCATTATCGCCATTAAAATAACTCCCAGACCAAACCAATAATTATCAATATGGCTTCATTATCGCCATTAAAAATGCGTAAATGAGGGATTAAAGGTATTATGAACAGTAAAATTAAATTCCTAGATGTCCTTCTAGCATCTGCTGAAAGAAAGGAAGTGTGAGCAAAGACTGATTCATTTACCAGATTAATTAGCAATAAACTAATTTAACATCTGCAGAAATCAGATGGAATCACATTACAAGGACGAAAGTGAATACTTGTCTCAGACTATTTAGACTTTTAGAGGATGAAGAGAATTTAGAAAAATTAGAAAATGTGATGTGTGAGTTGAAAGACAAATTAAACACATTAATAGTTCTGTTAATTCTGCTAGTTCTAACAAGAAAATCACACTTTCCACCTTTTATAGTGATCCTATTTTATGGATAGTGTATGATTTAAAATATTTTCAGAAAAATATATTCAATGACCTTTGACCCTCTTAACCCCTAGAGACCGGGGCACGACATACACCGTCATACGTTAAGGGCCAGGTCATGACATACACCTTCATACGTTAAGGGCCGGGTCATGACATACACCGTCATACGTTAAGGTCCGGGTCACGACATACACCGTCACAGCGATTTAGCGCTATTTCCCGCCATGTAGGGCTAGTTTTTCTTGTCGTTGGGCGAGAAAATACGCTCACAATATCGATCCGCTACCCACTCAGTTGCCTTCTGGTCGTCACGGAGAGTGGTCGATTTTTAAATATTTGCCGTTGTCCGAATTTGAGCTCTAACGATCGCAAGACAATACCGTAGTGAATATATGTACGTGAGTGACACCATGATATTCCTACAAGGTTACAAATTATTATTTAGTGTATAGATCATGACACACGATACATAATGGTAATAATAAGAAAATAACACCACAAAACACACCCAGGCAGGGGAGAGTGATGGTAAATATACGTGTTTCCTACGGTACAAATCAGTTTGTTTATAATTTTGTATGTGACAGTTACACTATGATATATTCCTAATAATACGAGTGAGTAGACAAGGGAGTTTCGCGGTCAACTGGACACCCTCGCCGTGGTCGAGTCTATCCCGCGCGTACACACAGACACACCGCTGTCTCACGCGCAAACATGGTCTACTTCAACTCGCCCTATCTGCACAACTATTTATCGTACAGCCCTCCCGATGGTACCATTAGAAAAAGAAAGAGTTGAAGGTATGTAAGAAACCATTTTGAAGTCAGTACACTATATAGGTTAAGAGTATGAGCGTTGTGAATATAGGGAAAAGCGAGGAATTTTGACGCGAGCGGCAGGGTAATAATGTTGAGGAAGGGTGGGGGGGGGTCTCGGTCTCTATAGGTTAAATGACATAATTAGGCGGCGGATAACTAGCATAACAACAGAAACATTTCTTAAAAAACAAAATCATGCCTAAATATGCATAACCTGAAAGAAAAAATACAAGGTTATTAAAGTTATTAAAGGTGCCAGCGAGTGGCAGTCACTGGGACAGAGTGTAGCACACACTGTGTGTATAAAACACAATTATAGCACGCATCACAAGGATGATCGCTGTAATACGTGGCCCAGCGACCACTCCACCCACCTGAGACCCGAGTCAGCTTCGGCTATGGCTGACTAAGCAGGAAGACCTCAGACAGCTGACTCAAACCCCTCACCCCCTGCTCACAGGGGTGGTAACCTCTGGCATCAGTGGTGTTTTTAACAGTGTCCCAAGCAAGGATCGAACGCTGGGCCACGGAATTGCAGCCACAGACTTTACCACTGTGCTAGCCAGAGGCTAAAGTGTGGGAATTTGTACTGATTTGCACTCAGTGACCTTTAACCTTTGCTAATTGACCTAATTAGGGTGATGATGGCAGGATAAAGACCTGGGCCGTGTTCAGCATACCCAAATCCTTCACAAAAACCCATTTACCGACCATTACCCAAAAATGCTTCATTCATGATAAATAAGCGTCTTTTGAGAAAATCTGCCGAGTCTAGTAGTATTAGCCAGTCTTTACACCATTTGTCTTTCTGCACTGTGTTCTTTTTCTTCCTCACATACATAGCAAAAAAAAAAATTATTATGCTACACAGTGCTATACACTTGCGTTCTTCTTATTAGGCACCAATAGTTATCTTACCTCTCACGACCCATTCGACCATCTGCTCTGGCTCTTTGCCAGCTGTGACTGGTCAGACAAGTTCGTTTGGACACCATAACAAGTGTGCCAGTCGCATGCACAAGCGGTAAGCCCGTCAACAGGCGAACAGCTCGCTTGTGTTCGCGAGCACTGCTCGAAGTAGAGACATGGCACCGCTGTATAGTAGGAAGGTTGCTGCCCAAACTGGCTTCATATTTGTATCAAACTATAGCTGGCTTGAAATCATGTCTGCCCAGACAGTGAAGGATAATTACACACCAAGTTTAGCCCACTGGCCAACGTTGCCTGATGTTTACCACAGCTTTGACTACACTCTGCCGTCTGGTCAAAGTCACAGGTGCGCCTACCTGTGCCCACTGCATGCACGGGGACTGGTTGATCTGGAACACTGTTTAAAAGTGAGAGAATTATACACACAGCTCTCAGTGCGCGTCGTCCATTTGCCCTTTGTGTGGACGGAGCTTTAGAGGCAAGCTGTGGAGGGCAGAATTCCACAGCCTTGCTCAGAACCAGTGCGAAAAGATAAATTAGATTAGAGAGAAAAGGGCGGGGTGATGGAAAAGCAGTGTTTAACAGCATTCTTGCTGCAATATAATGAGGCCCTCAGCAACCTGTTAGGTGCTGCTACTCTTCACACAGGTCGTAGTGAAGGCCCTACACTGTCACCTAGTCTAAATACTCTTGTTTGGTAGTAATGCCGACGTGTAGTTAAAGATGGAAGGAAAATCCTTCTGCAGGAGGATTTAGCCCTTGTTCAGAAGTAGCCTTTTGCTGCATTCGTCCCGTCGTACACAGCTTCACACAATGAGTGTGTGAAGGTGACTCGTGTCCTCTTGGAGTCTGTGCCAACGAATGACCACATGTGACGAACCCACCACGACGAACGACGTTCCTTCCAAGGAATTATTATAGTGTTATTACTCCCCGAGGGGAGTTGACCAATCCCAAAGGTACTGCAATACCAGGCCGATACATGTCAATGTTGGAGCAAGCCCCTAGCACTACACAATGATGCATAACATGGAGATTGTTTCATTTAAGGATATTAGTAGTGATGATAGTTTAATATTCTCCCCGAGGGGAGTGGACCGATCCCTGAGGTACTGCAATACCGGGCCGATCCGTGGCAAAGGTGGAGCAAGCCCCTAGCACAGGGTTGCCAGATTCTGATCACAAAATTACAGGGACCTCAAAATTATTGTTTTCATGACAAAATAATGGTACAGTTATTAAAGAAATATCGTACAAATTATCGTACATTGAGATTTTATATCTATCCCTTGAGATAAATAAAACTTATACTTTATGCATCATTTCTAAATTTTATTAATATTGAGCAAATTTTTCAACTAAATTGTCTTTCAAACATTAGTGTTTTATTGGAAATAAATAAAATGCTCACATTTTAACACATAGGCCTACCATACCTCAATACCAAATAACATATATAGTAGGCCTCAATGATCATCAAATTAATTAAATGAAAAAAAAAGTAAATTTACAGAAAACCTGGGCTCACTATATTGTCATCATCATTATCCACTATTTTGGACCATTCTAACACACTTTTCATCTATGGTGTTTCTCTCGGAAATGCCCCGTTTACAAACATAATTTGGAAACTAGTCTTACCTGACCTGACCTGACCTAACCTAGACCACAACAGACTACCGGAACCTAATCTGGGCAAACTACCGGGTATAACCAGTGTAAACTATCATATTATAAAAGGGCAAATTTCCAGGACCTAGCCCAATGTGGTAATACTGCTCAAGCCTAGCCAAAACCCAGTTATTCTGTAATAATACCGAAAAAAAAAATAATGAAAAATTTGCATATTTGTATGAACCAGTGATTAAAAATAACCATTCATATTTTAAACATAATAAGATATACTTTATTGCTTATCACTTTATTTAGAGTCAGAATCTGATGTGTTATTGTACAATTCCTTGGCTGCCAAGAGAGAATACATATTATTTGTTGGGTTAAAGTTTTTACAGCATGATCCAGTAGATTTCATACATTCTGTTGCTAATAGTGCCCCATTTACAGACTCCACTTTATTAAATCCCACAAAAAATTCTTCCATTCATCATGATCATTATCTGACACATTACTATATATATCTTTCCTTGTCATGCGAGAAAGCATATCCTTGGATGGGGAAAACTTTGTACAACCGTACGGTCTGTGTGTACCAAGACGGACAAGCGACAGCCGACAGGCCGTACTGATAATCTCTACCGTCACCGAGAATAACTGACTAACCGACAAACTCGCTTATAGCCTGACTACACATCCAACTCCCACGTTCTGAACAGGACACTCTTGGGTTGTAATTATTCCTCTCCTACCCTCACCTGCTTATATCATGTAAATAATTTTTTTCCTAATTTGTTTAATCATGAAATATTTTTTTTCTTTTCTAGTGAATAAGTAAAATTATCGTACACTATCGTACGAAAAGACAGAATTATCCTACAAAACGTACGATAATGAGTAGTCCTATCGTACATCGTACCAAGGGTGAAATAATCGTACAAATACGATAATTATCGTACGAATGGCAACCCTGCCCTAGCACTTCACCATGGTCCAAAAACCAGATTAATATCGTAGATCCCACATGGGGATCGTATCAGATATTAAGCTGATAAGAACAGATACTACACTTTGATCTTAGCCAAAAGGCCGAGAAGCGATACTAATATTAATTAAATGTAGAGTGTACTGTACGTTTGTAAATCACATCAAGGTATTAACCCTCCGGATAGAAATGGCATTCTGACACTGTAAAAATGTGGTTGTTGTGTCATTTTAGCTCTAGGTGTCATATCCAACAATAGTTGTATATTTACGTCTCCTAATAACATGTTTTGTGTTTATTTAAGTGAGGAAATTTGTATTTGTTTGCACTTTATTAGAGTTTTCTCCTCAACCAATTTACGGGTTATAAAGTAAGTAGGCCTATACACTTTTATTCTATTTACCTTTATATTATATTGTTAGTTTCATTAACGTCATCAGATAGTAGTGTTTGTGTATTTGTTTTATGTATGTTCTTACTTTCGTTGAAGTGAGATCATTTTAAATTAACTTACAATGAATAACAAGCAAATCAATAATTGGAGAAAACTCGTCCTCTCATATATTTAGGGTAAACTGTTATAATTACAGACTTCTTGGTCCTCTGAGTGTGAGGGGTGGACCAATTGTTTTACATCTATACTAGTCTTTTATTATTGTAGTTTAATAACTTGTTTGTATTATTACATTCATGCTTATCAATGGTCACCAAAATTCTCTCTGACTCTCCTCGTAGTGTGTATCATAACTTATATTGGAACAGTGTAGTGTTTTTCTTCCGTAAGATTCATATATGCAGTATCCTTTTGTGTTGAAATAATTATTCTTTTTATGAAAACTCTACATCAGTATATATTAAATTAATAATTCTATATATTTTTGTTAAATGAATATCATATTGAATATATATTGGTAAATAATAGCATAAAGTGTTTGTTGTTGTTTTGTATGTATGTAGAACTGATGGGTCTGGGTGTGGTAGAACATTACTACAGCATACTTACCTGGCACAGGAGATACCGTGATCATAAAGGCGGTTTTCCCAGGGCGAGGCTCACCATTGCACTCCGGTGGTGCTGACCCTTGCGATTAACCCAAATGTGGTTAACTCGAGTGCGCAAGTTTTGTTAGCGGGGGACTGCGTACGCGCTATCCCCCTTAATAATATTCCTATCATAAGTAATTCTAATAGTAATAGAGACTGGTGTATAGTGTTATTTAGTGTTGTATATATTATTAATAATAAACACTGGTGTATTCACAGTATTGGTGTATCGTATGGTTCAGTTGTAAATAATAACATAGGGACTGGTGTATTGTGTTATTTAGTGTTGTATATATTAATAATAGGCACTGGTATATTATATGGTTCACAGTATTGGTGTATCGTATGGTTCAGTGGTAAATAATAATAGGGACTTGATGTATTGTGTTATTTAGTGTTGTATATAATAATAATAATAATAGGCACTGGTATATTATATGGTTCACAGTATTGGTGTATCGTATGGTTCAGTTGTAAATAATAATATAGGGACTGGTGTATTGTGTTATTTAGTGTTGTATATAATAATAGGCCTAATAGGGTCTGGTGTATCCTATGGTTCTGTATTGTAAATAATAATAATAGGTCCTGACTGGTGTATCTTGTGGTTCAGTGTTGTTGTTGTATAGTTACCTAAAGTCTAGGGATAGAAAGATGGGACAACAAGTAGCAAGGAAATAAAGGGAACGAAGGGACAGGTGAACAACTGTATAGGATTGGTTGGGGCCGAAGGGGCACCTAAACTCTTCCAATTATTGTCCACAATATTTGTTTTATGGTAAGTGTCGAAGGGGCACCCAAACTCCTCAAATTAATGTCCTCAATATTTGTTTTATGGTAAATGGTTCTAGTTCAGTGTTATATAGAGTATAATATTACCGTATATTGTGTATAAGATAACACCCTATATGAGTCAACAAAAAAGTCCTATAGACTCATTGAGTTGTTTTCAACATAATATTATATTGATTATAAGACCCTAAATGGGTCAATAAAAAGGTCCTCTAGACTCATGAGTTGTTCCCCTCCATAGCAATCTTTACTAAGAAAGATATACATGTTAAAAAAAAAACTGTTCATACAGTATTATGTATACGTAATTGTGCAGCATAATATTATATTGGTTATATAAGACCCTTAATGGGTCAACAAAACAGTCCTATAGACTCATTGAGTTGCTCCCCTCCACGGAAATCTTTAGTAAAAGGCGAAAGATTTATGCGTTTTGAAGGGAAACCAGAGTTAATAAATTTCTTCCTTCACTGACTCTAGTTACGCTTTAGGTGAGATTTACCGTGATACTAATTCTGGGTAACAATGTTACTTTTAGTAGTTAATACATTGTAATAAATGTTAGACATATTGTTTGTAGATCAATGTTTATGTGAAATATAATAAAAGATTGTGTTATATTTATATTGTACTAAATATAAGTATTAATAATATATTAATAGCATACTTCCATAACAATAATTGGTTGATGCCCTTTTTGCCTTGACTATATTACAGTCCAAAGAAAAATTAATACATCCTACATTTAACCTGAATATTGTTAATATTATGTGATTTTAATATTATAATGCTTGACTGAAGACCTATTTACACTATACAATGTTACTATACACGTCACATTACATATATATTATTTTATAGTTTCCCTGGCATATAATATCACCATATAAATAAGGTATGGAAGGGTAACTGTTTATTTCGGTTCCCTATATTTTCATCATTATCTTCACACAAAAAATTCTCTCAATGGATATATTTAGTGTAATTTGTGATATGATGAATATCAAAACTAATTTAATGTGTAATAAGGAATTGTACAGTCGTGGTCAATAATAATCATTCACATATAGGTTAGGCTAGGTACTCTCAATGGATGTATTTAATATCAATTTGTGATGTGTATAATGTCTTATAATGCTTCAAATGAGGCATGACTCGTTGTTTGAATTAAAAATAATAATTAGATGCCAACAGCATCTGGTGTTCCCAGGCGGTCACCCATCCAAGTACTAACCAGACCCAATGTTGCTTAACTTCGCTGATCGGACGAGAAGCGGTGTTTTCAACGTGGTGTGGCCGTTGACTTTGGAGTCAGAGGTATCTTCGTTAGTACAAGAGAGTGGAAGAAATGTAGTAAGTGTGAGAACAGAGGAGATTGTGAAATGTAGAGATGTATTATGTATGTAGGTGTGACATATAAATTATAGCACTTACCTTGTCTTAGATATAGAGAAAGCTTATGACAGGGTTGATAGGAATTAAGATGCTATGTAGAGTCTTACAAAGGATAGGCATGAGTGAAAAATTAGTAAATATTGTGAGAAGTACTAGAAACAGAATGGGTAAGAAGTGAGAGAGGAGTTAGGCAAGGATGTATATTTTCTCCAACCCAATTTTGCTTATACACAGAAGAATTAGCCATGAGAACAAGAGGAATGAATGCAGGAGTAAGGGTTGGAGATGACAAGATATGTATGTTACTGTATGCAGATGATGTGATAGTTATGAGTGAAACAAAAGAGGAACTGCATAGGATTTTGGATGTTGTAGGTGGGTATGGGAGAGATTTTGGTGTGAAATTTAGTAATGAGAAAAGCCAAGTAATGATTGTGAATAGAACAGATGATGAGAGAGAGCATACATGGAGAGTGGGAGAGAATGTTCTGAAACAGACTGATGAATATAAGTACTTAGGGGTATGGCTGAGTCCAAGTGGAAGTGAAAAGACAAAGAATGAAAAGATTAGCATGACGAACCAATGAGTTGGATGACTGGCAAGTGCAGCGAGGCTGAGAGCAAGCAAGTATGATGTGGTGAGAGAAGTATGGAAGAGTGTGGCTGTCCCGAGCATTATGTATGGCATGGAAGTTATTGCATGGAAGGAGAGTGAGATAGACGAGTTAGAGGTGGGACAGAACCGAGTAGCGAGAATGGCACTGAATGCACCAAGGTATGCAGCGACAGCAGCTTTGAGAGGTGATATGAGATGGAGTACATTCAGAGAAAGACTGGTGAAAGCAACTCTTAGATACAAATTTATGCATGAGTGGAAGATAATGAACAGGAATAGAGAGGGGCTTGACTTGGATGCAAGAAAGTGGAAAAGTGAGATTGACAAAGAAGTGAAATGCCTGGGGTTAAGAAAGTGGAAAAATGAAATGGAACAAAAGGAAACTCTTGTATGGTGTAAAAAGAAAGAATGTCCAGAGTATGTGAAGTGGTATGAGGGAAGTCTGGGTGGTGATAGAGTATGTGTGAAGTGGTATGAGGGAAGTCTGGGTGGTGATCTACTCTTTCGAGCCAGAGCGCAATGTATGGAGGTGAATGCAAGAAGTTATAGGCTAGATGGTCTGAATCCGGAAGGAAGGTATGCCAGATGTGTGACACAGGAGAGGATGAAACGGTAGAACATGTGATGCTGCCAGGGATGTGAGAAGTATGAGAGAGACAGAACAGAGATGATGCAGATCATCTTGACTGAAATGGAATGTGATGGAATGGAATTAACAGGGAGAGAATGGATGATATTACTGCTAGGTTTGTGTGAGCAAACCACAGATGAGATGATATATTGATGCTGTGAAAGAATTCTTGGAGAAAATGTGGTATGTAAGATGTAGAAAGTGAATAGATATGCGTGGTATTGTTTTTTTTTTCTATTTCTATTTACAGGAGCTGCCGATACAAAGGCCAACCCTGGAATAAACACTCGGGGTACCTGTAACACCAAGAGCAAGAGTTTCAAAGCCAAATTTGACTACTTAATTAGTCTGAACACCGATACTTGTTACTTGTTACTTGTTGTTGTATATTCTATGCCCCGCTCCACCAGCAGTTGGTGCTCCGCAGGGCTTCCTTCAGTATTATTAAACACTATAATCACTTGTAATATTCATATCATCCGTGTCGTAACACTCAGCGAACAAATGTGTTTTCAATCTTTTCTTAAAAATCGTGCAATTTTCACTTCTCCGGACATTTAATGGCAATCCATTAAAGAGTCTTGGTGCACACCTTTCAAAAGCTCTGAAACCCATTGTCAGATTACTCCTCGGTTCATTTAATCTGTATTGTTCATCACTATGTCTGAGTTCCATGGAGGTATTACATGAAAACCTCTTAAAAGATTCGTCAAGTACTCTGGTGGACTTTTTGGTAAGACGTGGCAGCGATAGGACGTCAGTGCTTGAGCTCCGCTTATTTTCAAAATTTTGAGCAATCTGACATATCAACCAACATACCTACACACACATACTAACACATACAGACATCATCCAGACAGTGCAGAAGAAGAAGAAAGTGACTTTAAGTGAGTAATGTTCAAGGTAAACATTGGGCCTGGAAGAACCCGGAAGTGACGAACATGGGGGACGAACAACCGGCCAACCAACAGCAAACAACAACAACAGCAGAAAACATGGAATGTACCACCACCACCACCAACAACAAGAGGATTCTATCTCCAGACACACCGGGTGACGTATTCATCACCACAAAAAGTAAAAAATCATATGCTGATGTAGCAGCTTCACCACCAAGATTTATTAATGTTATAAATAACCCACCCCATGCTAATGCTAATGCTGTACACAAACACCATGACAATAATAACACCAATATAACCATTTTAATGAAATCTGTCGACGGTTCACAATGTTTTGTGCACCCCAAGAGGGTGTCAGAGGCAATATTTAAGTCCATATTTGCAAAAAAGTATATTGAGAATACCCTGGTCACCACTGGCAAAGGGCGAGGGCTGAAGTTTAGTGTGGCCAATATCGACGGCCTGGTAAGTGTGCCTGAGTCGGTGGTCATGCTGGGCGAGTGGCCAGTTAAGTGCTGGATCGCTGGTGATGACGATCCGACGTATCAATACGGGAGGATTTTCCCAGTTTCCCATGAACTTGATGACAAAGACGTACAGGAAGGACTGACCATACTAGACGATCAGCCGACAAAACTGTTGACAGCTTTCAGACTGCCAGATACGACAAGGGATGGGGAGAGGGTGCCGAACATGGCTATTCGGCTGAAGTTCAGGGGACCACTCCCTGAGAGGGTTGCCCTGGATTCAGTGGTGTACCGTGTGAGGCCGCACACTCTCCCCGTCCTGAGGTGCACCCGATGTCTTCTGTTTGGCCACGGAAACATCTCCTGCGGAGGTAAGATCCGATGTGGGAGGTGCAGTGGTTTCCACAGCACCGATAAGTGTGAGAGAACACAACACTGCTACTTCTGTTTGGGAGCACACAGACCAACATCAAAGCAGTGCCCGGCATACATCAGGGCTGAGAAGGTCCAAGAGACCCAGCATGACCCTGATACCTCCATGCAGGAAGTCAAACGCCAACTGAGGGAAATCCGTCCGGATACTATTACAACCAAACTCCATTCACAACCTCAAACAAAACCGACAAACCTAAACATTTACCCCCTCAGCCCTCAGATAGTTATTCTCCCCGTAGCGGCTCGTGGCAATTCCACACCGCCACGACAGCCTTCTCCAGCACCAAAAGACACTACACACGCACCCAACAGCACACCAAAACCACAACGTAGAAATAGGACACCTCGCAAATCTCGAATAATTTCCTCACCACCCAAACAACCTAAACACACAAACAGTCCTAAAACCCGCAAAGCCAAAACTCCTCAAAAAGCACCCCCAAAATCCAATGCACCACCTATAACACTGCCTATACCTTATCCTCGTCCTTCCCTACCCAATCCACCATCCCTCCCTCAGCCTCAACCACAGCCTTCACAACACACGCCCTCGCTTGGTAGTGCAGGCCTTACTCACACAGCTTCCTCACTTCCAGCCCAGCATGCTTCGGGCTTTGCATGGCCGGCTTTCATTAGTGGTATAGTACCTATTGCACTAGAATTTATCACGCACATTTCATCTGGTCTTGGCCTAAGGGTGGCCTTCTGTAAGTGCTTGCCAGGGCTCCTGACCTTCCTTATGTCACTTTCTCAGTGAATACTTTACTCCCACACCATTTCATCCTCTGGAATGCCCGGTCTATGTACCGGAAACTTCCAGTCTTTAAAACCACGCTCTCATCATATTCTCCTCTAATAGTTGGCATATGTGAGACGTGGCTCACAGATGCATTCTCTCCCTCCTTTCCAAACTATGTCTCTTACAGGGTAGATAGAACACCTGGACAGGCAGGAGGCGGCCTCCTTCTCCTGGTGCATCAATCTCTCCCTTCTAGTCCTCTAACTATTACTTCCTTTCCAGGAGGTGGGCTAGAGCACTTGGGAGTTACAGTAACCTTTGATACAGGGCCAATTCAAATACTATTGCTTTATAATCCATGTTTGGATATTTCATTACAAGAATTTAAGCATTTGTTTTCACAACTTTCCTCCCAGTCATTAATTATGGGTGATTTTAATGCCCATCATGAATTCTGGGAACCGGCCCTGCCCAGAAGCAGGAGAAACCGGTCGGGGTTGGCCCTCTCGGGTCTTTTGATGGACAGTGACACTATCTCTCTACTTACCCCACCTGGCCTCGCTACCAGGATTGATCCAGTTTCAGGGAAATCCTCTACCTTGGACTTATGCCTGGGAAATGGCTCACTCCTCCTAACCACAATAACAACTGGCCCTAACATGGGTAGTGACCATCTTCCTGTAGTAATATCCTTTCAATTTACAACACCTCCTCCCACATCACGTAGACCCTGTTGGTCCCTCAAAACGGGTGACTGGGAAGCTTTTCACAAGAATTTAAATTCAGTTATTCCTCCAAATACCCTCCCTTCAAAAGTCAAAATTCAATACCTCACTGACACATTAGTGGAAGTGGGGTCTAGTCATTTTCACCTTAATACATCCAGCCCCTACCGCACTTTCAGGGTTCCCTGGTGGAACAGAAAGTGTTCGGCAGCCCTTCAGGCAAAGCGTCACGCCTTCAATGCGTGGCGCAAACGTCCCATCAATACCCTCCGTCAACGATATAGATATTTAGAGGCCAAATGCAGACATGTTATTCTTGATGAGAAACGTTCTGCATGGGCCTCATTTTGTGCTTCCTTATCCTTTGCAACCTCAGTCACCCGAGCTTGGTCATTCTTCAGGAAGATGGTCAGACCCCAACCCCCATTAACTTTCCCGTTAATTAGTAACGGTGCCCACCTTATCACTGATGCCCAAAGAGTCTAGTGTCTTGCAACCCACATTCACACCACACTCGGCTCACCAGATCCAGTACCAACACCTGCATTACCCACTTCGTCACACACCAGCCATATAATTAGCACTGCTATCACTTCCCAGGAGCTTTCCTTAGCTTTACACTCACTGTCCAACAGAAAGGCCGCGGGACCGGACAACATCCCCAACGAGTTTCTTCGTCACCTCCCAGATGCTCTGACTCATGTTCTATTAAGCATTCTCAATGACAGCTGGTTGTTGGGGGTGTTTCCTTCTGTGTGGTGTCATGCTATCACAATACCTATTCCTAAACCTGGCAAGGACCCAACAGAAGCAGCTTCCTACAGGCCCATTAGTCTTCTATCTAACATTAGCAAAATCTTTGAGAAAATAGTTCAAAATAGACTAACCTGGTGGTTGGAACGCGAACACCTTCTTCCACCCAACATGTTCGGCTTTCACCCTCATCGGGGCGCTCTGGATGTGTTGCTCCAGCTGGAGCACATAATACAAAAGGGATTCAACCACAAAAAATTCACAATAGTAGTTTTTCTTGACCTTAAAGGTGCTTTTGACACCGCCTCACATAATGCCATTATTGAAAAACTTGCCCGCCTAGGACTATTTGATCAACCTCTAAATTGGGTTAAATCCTTCCTGTCATCCAGATCCTTCTCTCTGGTGATTGGAGACACCCACTCCAGGGTGTACCCAATTACCAGGGGTGTTCCACAAGGTTCTCCTCTAAGTCCTCTACTTTTCAATATCTTACTTTCAGACTTTCCCTCATCACCAAGCACCCAAGCACTCCTCTATGCAGATGATATTTCAATACTTTGCTCTGCTCCCACTATCCAGGAGGCTCAAATTTCCCTTCAACATGAGCTTGATAAGGTATTTGATTGGACATCCCGTTGGGGTCTGATGGTGAGTGCACATAAGAGTAGCCTTATGTGCTTCACTCGAAGACGTATACCCAACATTCCCTCGGTCACCATAGGTAATTCCCCAATACCCTTCAAAACCCACCACAAATTTCTTGGTTTAATGTTGGACGGCCCCCGACTAAATTGGGGCAGCCACATACAATACATGGTGACCTCCTGTCATAAACGTCTAAATTTAATGAAATCCCTTGCAGGTGTTAAATGGGGTGCAGACAAAAATACCCTTCTGAAATTTTATTGCATTTACATCCGGAGTCGCCTGGACTACGGATGTGAGGTATATGGAGCGGCCTCACCTTCAATACTCCAAAAATTGGAGGTAATTCAAAATTCAGCTTTAAGGATTGCCCTGGGAGCATTTAAGTCCTCCCCAGTTACAGCCCTTCAGGTAGAATCCTCCCTATCCTCACTGTCACACAGACGCTCCACCTTAATTGTCCGCACCTACACTAAACTTGCAACATCCCCTAAAGGTCATACACTTCACTCACTCCTCCAAAAATATGACATGAAACAGCTCCTTTGCTCCCTGCCATATCAAGCTCACATGCCTTTTGTAGAAAGAGCCCTCTCCTTCTCTGCTTCTATCCGGGTTACTCCACCTCTTTTTCTCTCACTTGAAAAAACTTCTCCTCTGGGCCCTTGGTTCCCTATATCTGCTCTAATATCTCGAACTCTCCATACAGATATACCTTGGTTTAAAGCCGACTGCCCTGCGAGGGGCAAGACACTTTTCCTATCCCTACTCCTCACCAGATACAAACACCACATACAAATATACACCGACGGCTCCCGTATTCCGGACCCTCCTTCAGTTGGTGCCGGTATTTACATACCAAACCAATGCAAAGCTGTTGCATGGAGGTTGCCGGACACTGCTACTATACTTACAGCTGAACTATATGCCCTCGAACAAGCTCTTCAAGCCACATACACATTCACCTCACCTTGTTCCATTGCCATCTTCACAGACTCACTCACAGCCCTCCATTTAATTCACCATCACCGTCCCCAGTCACACCATTATCTCATCATCTCCATCCATCAACATTTAAAACACCATACACAAATAGGTAATACCATACACCTACAATGGGTACCTTCACACATCGGTGTTGTGGGGAACACCCTGGCCGATCGGGCGGCAGAGGAGGCACACTCACAACCCAGACCCATTAACATTCCTACTGACCAGACAGACTACTGTACTTACATCAGGACTGCTTGTAGACGACACTGGGATAACACACTGACAGACGCTTTACAACTAACTTCATTAAGACACATAAGACAAGACATAAGTCCTCACTGGTGGACCTACTCCCCCAGCAGGGCCCTCGATGTGGCCATAACCAGGCTTAGAATTGGCCACTCAAGACTGAACGCCCATCTTCATCGCCTGGGGATGACACCAGACCCCCACTGCCCTTGGTGCCCTACACAACCTGACACACCAGAACACCTTCTACTACATTGTCCTCGTCACCACTCTCACCGTGTTACTCTCCTTCACTCACTCCGGATCATTGGCCTCCACAGACCTTCACTAAAGGACCTCCTGGGTGGATCATCGGACACTGAACAAGCCTACAAACCCATTAAACACACAAGAAAATTTCTACACAACACACAACAACTACACAGAATATAACACACTAATTAACCGCACATAGCGCCTTCGGGGCACTAGAGGCTGTGACATCACAGCCTAAAAGGCCCCAACAAACAACAAGAAGAAGAAGAAGAAGGAAGGAATTACCTCGTAGCTTTATTCCAACTATAATAAAGAGTAGAGAAGTAAAAGCAGTAGAAATTTAAGGCAATTATGTCTTTAGTCGCAGGTGAGTAATAATTATATATAATATTATTAGTTAAGTTTATACAAGTACTGTACTGGGTTCATAGGGTAAATATTGAAGGAATTGTCATTATTGTGTATGGTTTTTCTACCTTCATTACCCACTAATTTACAACATTATAATACTATTTTCTTCTATGGCATTTCCTCTCCAAATACCCCATTTCCAAGATAGGGCATATTCAAATGGAGCATTTTAAAATTAGCCTGACCTGACCTAACCTAGACCACAGTAGACTACCTGGACCTAACCTGGGCAGACTACCGGGACCTAACCTGGGCAGACTACCTGGAGATAACCGTGGTAAAATACAGGAAATGACCGGGACAAAATACTGGGACCTAGCCGGATTTGGCAACACTGCTACAAAACAGGTCTTGGAATGGTCTGAATAAGTGGTGGTATTATACGAGGATGTGCTTTTATTAAACTAGGTAATAATTTGAATACATAATAATATCTTGTTGATGAGCTTTTCAAATGTACAACTATAAATAAGCGGTGATGAGTGAAACGTGAGTTATGTGTACCTTAATTATGGGAGGCTCTGTTGGTCCTAATAGGATTCATTGCTTGGTGCTATCCACCATGTTTGTTTACAGTTCAGACTTATAGAACAGGAACGCTCGGTCAATACATGAAATTTTATATTGTGACAAAACCAAATCCGAGCACCAACTTAAACCTAGATGACGGTATTATATAGGTATATATTTAACTATTATGTTTGTATATTGACATTAAACTAAATTAGAAGAATTGCTGATACACTTTAACCCCCAGTAGTCTGCCCCGGTTATATCCCAGTAGTCTGCTACGGTTAGGTCCCGGTAGTCTGCCCCGGTTAGGTCCCGGTAGTCTGCCCAGGTTATATCCCAGTAGTCTGCTACGGTTAGGTCCCGGTAGTCTGCCCCGGTTAGGTCCCGGTAGTCTGCCCCGGTTAGGTCCCGGTAGTCTGCCCCGGTTAGGTCCCGGTAGTCTGCCCCGGTTAGGTCCCGGTAGTCTGCCCCGGTTAGGTCCCGGTAGTCTGCCCCGGTTATGTCCCGGTAGTCTGCCCCGGTTAGGTCCCGGTAGTCTGCCCCGGTTAGGTCCCGGTAGTCTGCCCCGGTTAGGTCCCGGTAGTCTGCCCCGGTTAGGTCCCGGTAGTCTGCCCCGGTTATATCCCAGTAGTCTGCTACGGTTAGGTCCCGGTAGTCTGCCCCAGTTAGGTCCCGGTAGTCTGCCCCGGTTATATCCCGGTAGTCTGCCCCGGTTAGGTCCCGGTAGTCTGCCCCGGTTAGGTCCCGGTAGTCTGCCCCGGTTATATCCCGGTAGTCTGCTACGGTTAGGTCCCGGTAGTCTGCCCCGGTTAGGTCCCGGTAGTCTGCCCCGGTTAGGTCCCGGTAGTCTGCCCCGGTTAGGTCCCGGTAGTCTGCCCCGGTTAGGTCCCGGTAGTCTGCCCCGGTTAGGTCCCGGTACTCTGCCCCGGTTAGGTCCCGGTAGTCTGCCCCGGTTAGGTCCCGGTAGTCTGCCCCGGTTAGGTCCCGGTAGTCTGCCCCGGTTATATCCCGGTAGTCTGCTACGGTTAGGTCCCGGTAGTCTGCCCCGGTTAGGTCCCGGTAGTCTGCCCCGGTTAGGTCCCGGTAGTCTGCCCCGGTTAGGTCCCGGTAGTCTGCCCCGGTTAGGTCCCGGTAGTCTGCCCCGGTTAGGTCCCGGTAGTCTGCCCCGGTTAGGTCCCGGTAGTCTGCCCCGGTTAGGTCCCGGTAGTCTGCCCCGGTTAGGTCCCGGTAGTCTGCCCCGGTTAGGTCCCGGTAGTCTGCCCCGGTTAGGTCCCGGTAGTCTGCCCCGGTTAGGTCCCGGTAGTCTGCCCCGGTTAGGTTAGGTCAGGTCAGGTTATTTTTTTAAAGTTAGTTCAGATTAGGCGTTTTTCCCGCACCCAAAACCCCCGGTTGCCAACGCCTCCCCCAAGATTGTTGGGTAAGGGATATGGCCAGAACAAGTGATTTCCACCATATAAAAACAACTCTAAATACTATAAAACATCTATAGAAAATTATCTAGGGAAAACAAAAACTTGAAACAGAACGCATCCTCGTATTTTAGCTAAGTGGGTAATGAAGGTAGAAAAACCGTACAAAATAACGGTAATTCTTTCAATATTTATCCTTTTTTTTATAAAGTGTATGCCATGGCAAGCCTTTTATATCTTAAGTTCAAGTTAATACTGTAAACTTGTAATTTTTCAAGTGAGATTATGTTAGGTATAATATTGTACCATAGCATTTCCATCAAAAGTTATTTATAATCCAGTGATGATTAAATACTGTTTGTATTTACATGATGTGTTGTTTGTTCCTTAGGGTTTGTGTTGGGTGGAGGTATTGGTTTGTTTACAGTCAGTGTTACACCTACAATACCAACAGCAGAGTGTACGGGAGGTAAGTTCTCAATACTGTACTGTACCAGGCTATATGTCAGTTGGATTAATGGCTGTAGAGTGTACAGTACTTATTCATTTTATTATATAGTGTACAGTAAGTGACTGAGAATATAATTATGTCAGGTTACTTGAGGATTATTATATTACCAGACTAACATACAGTATTGTCTTGTTATAGGTGCTGTGAGAACTCAAAGTGTCAACACTATCCTAGGGTAAAAACTTGGCTGCCATTGGGTTCATGTTTTCTGGAGTGGAGTGTACCATTGAGTCTGTGAGTAGTGAACTTCTTATTTCATCTGTTTGTTTACTTTATAACATTTCCATACCTACAGGAAGCACAATACAAAAGCTTAAGTTAATAGACATTGGTTAAGGGTTAATGCTTGGTTCACACTACAGTAGTCTGTATTAAATTCCTTATCCGTACAGCTAGGTCAAAATGACGTCACTGAACGGAAACACAGGAAAACGGAACAGATGAGATCCATCCTATCCATTTTGGTTCTTGTGTTGGTAAACAAGTGTGGAAGTTCAAAATAAACGTTTAACTATGAGGATATACTGGTGATTGATGGTTGTAACTGAATTTATTCCATTGTATATTCCATCTATATATGGCGCTATCGCTACGACAACTCAGCAAGCGCCATCCTATTATTGCATATAATAAGCGAGATAATCGCCTTTAAAGTTTAGGTGATAATCACGCATAAGATAAACACGAATAATTTGTTGACCGTTTCTTCACTTCAACAACTGGATATCACCACAATATAACATATACTGTGGTTTTTAAGACTTCATTAGAGGCCAAATTTTATTAGCTTTGGACTGATATATGTTAAAAAGTGTTCAGTTCCCTATTAAGAAAGATATTACAGGTATAATAAATACGACTGTCATGGAAAATAGGTGAAAAGTTGTGTTCGTACTGATATATTTGATTAATATGGAGAATTGGTAAATAATAATAAAATATACTACTTCGCTTAAGAAACTACATTGTTTAAGCATTCTATGGGTATAGATTAGATGTAGGTACGTTACCGAATAACTTTGAAAAGTTAAAAAGAATGTGATACTATCACAGTTTGTATGGTCTATTACGTAACCTCACCGAGGTGGGATGGCGCCGGTCGCTGCCAAACGTACGATTCAACCTATCGCTTTTAACAGCCATAGTTATAAACTAGTTAATTATGTATCTGAGTTTGCTAGGTTAAACCTGTATGAATGAGTGGTAAGTAGAGGAACTGCTGAGTCATTATGCATCTATTTCTCTACACGGGTAAGAATTACAAATGATATTTTAATGGATTATAACACACACAGAGGCGAGGCGCCTCTCCTCCCTCCCTCCCTCCTCTTCCTCCTGTACCCCGGTCCATCCGTACTCACCACCCCGCCTCTCTGCCACTCCTTTCTAAGTTGCTACCCTCCTCTATGTCACCTCATCACTGATTCCCTTTATCTTCCTGTCTAAATTCTAATACGTCTCACTATCCTTATCCTTCACCAATGTTTTTTACACTGAGGTACTGAAAGTAATTGTTACTAAGTAGGCTGATGTTTTTGAGTGTCTTAATGTGTCCTGCTATGTTTGTGCGTGTGTGTGTGTTTTGGTATGTGTCCTGTTATGTGTGTGTGTGTTGTTTCCTTTTGTGTTTTGGTATGTGTCCTGGTGTGTGTGTGTTGTTTCATTCTGTGTTTTAGTGTGTGTGTATGAGTGTCCGTGTCTGTGTTTTGTTACGTGTCCTGTTGTGTGTGTGTGTGTTTCCTTCTATGTTTTATTATGTGTTCTGTTATGTGTTTGTGTTTCCTTTTGTGTTTTGTTAATTATGTGTCCTGTTGTGTGTGTGTGTGTGTGTGTTTCCTTCTGTGTTTTGTTATGTGTTCTGTTATGTGTGCGTGTTTCCTTCTGTGTTTTGTTGTGTCCTGTTGTGTGTGCGTACGTGTTTCCCTCTGTGTTTTGTTATGTGTCCTGGTGTGTGTGTGTCCTTCTGTATTTTGTTCCCACCACGGCAGATGTTAATGCACTCCCTCCTCACGTGCTCTATCCCACCCCCACTTCTCTCTCTCACATACTCTTCCACATTTTTCTGCCATCTAACCGGAGGTTTGCCTCTCACACCAGGTCCCACAACTTCACTATCGTACACCTTTACAAACTCCACACTTTGCATTCTCTCCACATGTCCAAACCATCTCAGTGTATTACACTTCACTCTCTGAACCACTCCACATTCAATCCCAACTGCCTTCTCACCCTGACCACATCTCTCATACACACTCTCATTACTTTCTCCATCCCACCTAGTAAGTCCACATGCTCCTCTCAGATAATTCATTTCCACCGCACCTATTTCTCAGTCCCCTTTTCACTTCTATACTCACACTTCTACCCTACATAGTCCTCCCCAGTGATATTATGACCTGCCTGCCCCTCACTGCTCTCTCCCTGATTTCTCCTTCCATGTTTACACAAAACTGTTCTCATTTACTTGAATTCCCTCACTTCCTCCATCCTCTCACCCCCTAATGTTATCTCACATTCAGTCCCAGTTGGTACAGCCACTCTATAGGATATAGCAAAGTCAATTACTTCTGTTTTGGTCCTCTTAAATACCATCACCTTACTCTTACCAACACATTCACCTTCAGTTTTCTTCGCTTACACACGGACTGAAACTCATCCACCACCCTCTGTAACTCCCTTTCACTCTCAGCCAGCAGCATAGTGTCATCCACAAATAAGCTTGCAACCAAGGACCAATCTATTCCATTCGTCCTCAGTTTCGCACCCAGGCCTGCCACCTTTACCTTCATCTATCTCATGCAACCATCCATAAAGATATTGAACAACCATAGTGGCATGACACACCCCTGCCTCAATCCTACACTGATATCAAAGTTCTCACTCAAATCACCCTCGACACTCACGCAAGTTTTTGCCTCTCTATAGAAAGCCTCAATCTCATCCAGCAAGTGCCCATCAATACCGTAAATCCTTAATGCATCTATCATAGCTCTCCTATCAACCCTATTGTATGCCTTCTCCAAATCCATGAAGGCAGCATACAACTTCCTACACGTCCCAATATAATTCTCTATTATTGATTTTAATGCAAAGATCTGGTCCACACATCCTCTACCCTTTCTGAACCCTCCCTGCTCCTCACTGACTTTATTCCCTGTTACTTCTATCAGTCTCTTAGTAAGAACCTTCCCCGGTACACTAAGAAAGCTTATTCCCCTATAGCTACCACACTCATCCTTACTCCCCTTCCCCTTATACAGAGGCACAATTATGGCTCTCCTTCAGTTCTCTGGCACCTCTTCCTGTCTCCAAGCCAATGTGCATAATATTATAAGCAGCATCCACTACACAGCTTCCTCCCCACCACACCTCAGCATCTCTGCAGTTATCTCATCCACCCCCGGTGCCTTTCCCATCTTCAACTTTCCTAACCTCTTCTCTTTCCAGTTCTCCCTGTACACCCTGTCGTCTACCACCTTCCTCCATCCCCATGCATGTCACCACCACATCCCCTCCCGTCCCCTCATTCATCAAACCATCAAAATGTCTCTTCCACACTTCTTTCACTTCCTCATTTCCTCCTTTCTACTCATAGTAACTCAATCCTCTCTCTTCATTCTCACGCTACCAGACTTTCCTTTTCTTCTTTCTCTTTTTACCTCCTTCCAGAATGATTTCTTGTTTTCTCTAAACTTCTCACTCAGTTTCCTACCAAACTCCTCATCCATTCTCCTTTTGCTCTCACTCACCATCCTCTTCACTTTGCCCTCCACATGTAACCCCTGTCATCTTCAGTTGACGATTACAAGCCTATTACCATCACTTCTGTGTTGTCTAAGCCATTCTAAGGTGTTTGAGAGGCTGGTAGCTGTGCGTTTAAGTAAATTCATGGAACGTAATGGTGTATTCTCACCCTCACAGTTTGCATATCGAAGGGGCCTTGGCACGTGTGATGCACTTCTGTGTATCTCCCATGTACTGCAGAATGCTTTGGAGTTGGGTCGTGAGGCTAGACTGGTGCAACTTGACTTTTCTGCCGGGTTTGATAGGGTAAACCATCTGGGTATCCTCTACAGACTTTGCTCTGTTGGTGTTGGAGGTTCAGTCCTGTCTGTCTTGTCACAATTCCTCACTGCTCGATGCCAGTATGTTGTTGTGGATGGTGTGCAGAGTGGAATTAGTGTCTGGGGTGCCTCAAGGTAGTGTCTTAAAACAGTTGTTGTTCCTACTGTATACCTCTGAACTCTTTAACATCTTGGAGAATGACTTGTATGGTTATGCAGATGACTCCACTCTCATTGTTGTTGTGTCGACCCCTGTTGGTGCCAGGATCGTGACCTGGATAGGATTAGTGATTGGTGCAGGTTATGGGGTATGAGTTAGAATGCTGACAAGAATAGGACAATGGTCGTCTCTGGGACTGTATTGGAGGGGTCTGAGAATCTGGTTATTCAGGGAGTTACATTTGATGCCAAACTGACTTTTTTTGACATGTTCGGTCAATTCAAGGTCTGTCTCCCAGAAGTTGGGTATAATGTGTAGAGCTTGGTGTGTGTTGGAGATCACTCATTATTACTGCGGTGTTACAACTCCTTTGTGTTGCCTCTGTTGGAATACTGTTCTCCAGTGTGATGTTCAGCAGCTGATTGCCATCTCAAGTTGCGGGATAGGATTGTTTCTAATGCTAATTTTCTTACTGGCGGTTTACTTGATTGTAATCTGAGTCACCATCGTTCTGTTGCATCATTGTGCATGCTCTTCAAGAGCAGAAGTAATGTGCTGCATCCTCTTAACTTCTCTCTGCCACATCTGTATGTTCCTGCTCGTGTCACTCGTGGTACATTAGACTCCCGTAGGTATGCTTACGTATTGCTTCGCTGTAGAACCTGTCAGTTTAGTCGATCGTTTGTCCCAAGGTCTAATAAGTACTTATTAGACCTTGGTTTGTCCCTAGGTCAGTGTCTCTGTGGAATAGCCATGACAAATCTGTCTTAGATGGTGTAGTACTGGCTGGCTTCAAGAGTAGGGCTAATATGTTTTTATTAAGCTAACTACTCATCTTTCTTTCTCTAAGCTGTTTTCTTTTCTTCAGGTTGGATTCATGGATCTGGGGTCTTCGGATTAATAAAATACTTGCATGCTCTCCCAGCTTTGTGTCTCTGGTCTATTTTTAATAATAATAATAATAATAAATCGTCTCACCACTTTTGCATCGACCACATCTTTCTTTAAGGGTCTTGTGATATTTTATGAAACTTGGAGGCTTGTAATTCCTCCTGATTATGCCACGAAACACGCTTCTGCAATATGGGTGATGTTTCGTGATAAAATTTGAAGGACTCCCAAACCTCCAATTTTCTGACTACATCATCCACATAATCAATCAAACTCTTCTGCTTTCCTCTCTCATCCCTTCTCCATGTATACCTGTGGATCATCTTGTGCTGAAAGAAGGTGTTTGCCAAGAACAGCCCCCTCTCAGCACAGACATCCACCAGATACTCACTATTCTCATTTACTCCTTCTACACCCCATTTACCCACATTATTTCACACTTTCTCCTTTCCATTCATATCTCCCATCATCACCACTCCTTCCATTATCAATCTTTCTCAGACATGCATTCAATTCCTCAAAAAACACACTCATTCTCATGTTTTCACCCACTGGTGCATATGCAAACATCCACACATATTTTACCATCCCAAGCTTTCCCATCATCCATACAATCTTCAACCCATTCCACCCATGTCCATCCACACTATCCTCCCCCTACCCTCACTTACCAACCCACCATCCCCCTGTGCGTACTCTTCTTTCTGTCTTTCTCTCACTCTCCCTTCACTCTTACTGTTCTTCCTGTCTTTCTCTCACTCACTCTCACTCCACTCCACTCTCACTACTAAACAAATTATAGTGCACAATGGTTAAATTTAGTTGAAAAAATGTTTGTCACTGATGGGAAAGGGAGGCCTCACTCGTACTTACGTTCGCCAGGCTATTTCAGCGCCCGGTGATCACTCTCATTGTGTTTAATAGTACGAAATTGCTGATCGCCTGGCGTTCAACAATGCCAGCCCTGGCGAAAGGTTTTAAAAGTACGGCCTCTAGTCTCCTACCCTCCCTTCTTACCAACCAATCCTCTACCTACCTCCACCATCCCTTCTTACCAACTCATCCTCCCCTAACTCCTGTCTTACCAACCCATCCTCCCCCTACTCCCACCATCCCTTTTTACCAACCCATTCATCTTGTCAACCCTCTTTAATCATCCATCTATCCCTAAACACTCCTACTCTTTCTCTCACCACAGTGTGACTGAGTGAGTGAGTGACTCAGTCAGTCACTGCACCAGTGCACCTACCTACCCTTCCCTACCCATGCTTTCAGTTCACAATTATTATTATTCACTTTAATTAATTACGTATCTTATTCGATGTATTATCATAATTTTACTTAGAAATATTGAAGTACTAAAACTTCCCATAACTTACAGTGAGACACATAGTATAAACATAAATTTTTAAGGCATTTTAAAAATGCAGTACGAGAGTTTGGGCTAGTCCGGCCGGGCTGGCAGCCTGGCATCGATCACTGGTTGCCATTTCGTGATCAGATTATAACAAAAGATTTGCACAATTTGTGATAATTAATGGCTTCTGCAGGGTTGTTTAGACAATGAGTATGTATATGAATGTTATTTATACATAATAACCACAGTTCTCAATGGCTATCCAATAGAGAATCACAAAATATTACGAATTAAAGTAACTTTACTCGGGTGGCATTTTCTTTACCGGTATCGTTCTCCTCAGAAAGAATGACTCCTTTGATTTAAAATTCCCCTAGACATAGCGGGAGACACCAGATAATGACTAGGCGTTGTTCAGGAGGTAGAAGAGGAATTGTTTAGTTTATTTCTATTATTAACGCAATTTCGGGGGGGGTTGGCGCTTGTTGACTTGTCGTGCGCAGCTACTCATATTATGTGGTTCCTACTTCCCTTCACTACACACCATCCCTCCTCACATAATCCCTCACTATTTCTTTATGGTCATTGCTAATACCAAATTTAATTGTTCATAAATCACTTGATGTAACTGGTGAAATGAGAGTGAGTATTGGTGATGTCTGGGCTGCTCGGCCAGACACCTTGACCAACTTCAACAACAACAACAACTGGTGATGTTAGATGTGTGTTGTAACATTAACCCACTGTATGAAGTTCAGATGTTGTCCATTTGTTGACATTAATGCTGTGTTTCCAGAATTCAGTTTCAATTACATTTAATATTCATAATATCCCAATAAACAGTCATATATAGTACAATCTATCTATCTATCTATAGCTCTGACGCCTCGTTCCCTCCGGGAACTCCCCCGAAGGGGTGGCCACGGCAGAAAAGTCTCCAGTCTTCCCTGTTCCAACACTCCCTCCTTACTTGGTCCAGCCCTCCCCTCCCCCTCAAGTTTCTCTCCTTTATATACTCTTCCACTCTGTTCTGCCATCTAACGGGTGGTCTGCCTCTCACACCACATCCCACAACTTCACTTCCATACACCTTCTTTACAAACTCCTCACCTTGCATTCTCTCTACATGTCCAAACCACCTCAAAGTATTACGCTTCACTTTCTCAACCACTCCACACTCAATACCAATTGCCTTCTCACTCATACCACATCTCTTATACACACTCCCATTACTTTCTCCATCCCACATTGTCAGTCCACATGCACCTCTCAAGTAACTCATTTCCACAGCACCTATTCTTGACTGATGAGCCCTACTCCATGTCCAGGTCTCCGACGCATACGTCAGTGTTGGCAAGATTATACTATTTTGTAGTCCCCTTTTCACTTCCATACTCACACTTCTACCTTTCATTATCCTCCCCAGTGATCCTATGACCTGTTTACCCCTCACTGCTCTCTCCTTAAATTCTCCTTCCACACTTTCATTTTTACACAGAACTGTACCAAACTCCTTCACATCCTCCATCCTCTCACCCCCTCAAATACCATCACCTTACTTTTATTAACATCATATTCAGCGTCCTTCGTTTACTACGTACGGACTGAAACTCATCCACCAGCCTCTGTAAAACTCCCTTTCACTCTCAGCCATCAGCTCAGCACAGTGTTATCCACAAATAACCTTGCCACCAAGGACCTATTTACTCCATTCACTATCAGCTTCTCCACCAGGCCATCCCCTTTGCCTTCATCTCTCTCATAAATACCTTCCATATATATATATATTGAACAGCCATGGTGGCAAGTCACACCTCATTGTCTCACCACTACACTAATATTAATTAAAAGTCTTATTTAGAACAACCTCTACCCGCACATATTCTGTTGTCTTTGCATAAAAGCCTCAATGCCTTTCCGTAAACACCCGGGGCCCCAACACAGTAAATCCTAAACACTTCTGTAATAGCTCTCCCATCAACCCTCTCGTATTATATTTCCTATTTCTATTATTTCTATAGTTTTTATTATTATTATTATTATTATTATTATTATTATTATTATTAATGTTATTGTTAATGTTATTTTTTTATAATTATAAATGTTCATAATTTTTTTCAGAATGGTGGTGTTTACGCCTTCACTGACAACACAATTGAAACGAGACCTTGCGAGAGAGATGGTAAGTGTTCTTCTAATTATCCAATTCTGATAGTGATATTTGGATTGTTGTGGTTTGTTTTATTTTGATTGTGGTAATCTGACTGTCCTGATTTTATTTATGGTATTTTGGCTGTTCTGTTCTGATTGTAGTGCATTATTCTGATTGTGGTCGTTTGATTTTCCAGAGTTCTGATTTTCCTCTCCAGATAGTAGTGGTTTGATAGTCTAGTTGTGATTGTCATGTTCTGATTGTTATACAGTACATTTCATCCCGTTTCTACATTACAGTAGAGGTTTCATTCAGTCAATACATAACATAGGTAAAAAGGGGTCTTTATTTTGCACATGTTGTAAGGCCTTGTAACGCGTCTTGTGAAGCGGGCCTAAGGATAATTCCGCTGACTGATTTTTAAGGTGAGAGTATACTTTTGACAGATTGGAGTGCCTTGATTCCTCCAAAGTATGCCAGGAAACAGACCCAGAGGAAGAAAAATAATGGTATTCTGTTGCCTGGAATAGTTTGGAGGAATCATAATCTCCAAAAATGTCAAAACTATACCTTCCCCTTAAATAAATAACATGACAAGGAAACTTTGGTGTTAGGATAGTAATGTATGCAAGTGTGGGACATCCGTGGTGGTGGAGGTGGTAGGGGGGAGAGTAGGGGGAAGAGGGGATATAGTGTGTAATATCGTTTGTTTACTTTTATCAACCACACACTCTGGTGTTTCCTTCTCCTTTCTCTGTCCGAGAAAAACCTTCCTTCTTGATATGAAACAAGCTGGTGGTTAACTCGTAAATTACTAAAAACGAGCGAGTCAAACACAAGATGACAACGCATGTTAGGCCTATAATTCCTTTGACCTTGGGCTATAGTTCAACCACTGTATCCTAGCCCGTGAGGGTGGGGTCGCTCTGAAATTTCCGGTCATCTAGCCCTTTAAAGCGCTGCCAAATCTTCACCCTTTGCCCACTCCACACACATGTGCGCACCGCTCTCTTTCTCTCTCTCTCTCTGAGTAGTATTGTATAAAGTAGGCTATGTTTGCCTTACATCTACTTCGCTGACGTTGAATATGATTTCCTTGGCTTGACTATGCAAGGCAGCAGAGTGGTTTACTGGGTGAGCTGCCATAGTTACTGTCTCAATGACGAGCAAGCAATGAATGTGACTGACTGGGCAGCAGTGGCTGGGGTTGGCCTAGGCGCGGCCGCGACCTCACCTGACAGGTGACCATATGTATGGGACGGCAACGCTGTACATAAATACTGTAGCATTGGTGCCACATTTTCTCTAACGGTTTATAAATATCGTAAAATTAAAGCTTACAGTTGTTTCCTGCATTTTGCAACTAGAATTCAGATGGTATTAGAATGTATTTACGTCTTTTGTGTAGCATTTTATAAATGTCACGCATATTTGTATAGCCCAGTTATTAATGATATGGCATATGAGCATTCCTGAGTGACCTCACCCTCAAAGGCCAGGATAGAGTGGTTGAACTATAGGGTGAATGGAGACTGAGGGTAAGGGTGGGGGAAGGAGCGAGGGAGAAGTGGTGGCAACACACACACACACACACGCTTCGCAGACGACAGTGATATCATTTCGTGACATGTTCATAATGATTTCACTCATTTTGTATAAGAACTCCTCGGATTTATTCGAGAGTCAACTGTATATATACATAAATAGGTATGTAATGATGTGTAAATAATATACCTACTGTATAATGTAAACAATATAATAGAAAAAAATAGAGAAACCAAAATTCAGAAAAAAAATCTCCAGCTGATTGTGTCCGTTATAACAGAAATCCGTTATAACGGGGTCCGAAATAACGAGGTTTAACTGTGTGTGTGTGTGTGTATATATATATATATATATATATATATATATATATATATATATATATATATATATATATATATATATATATATATATATATATATATATATATATATATATATATATATATCACGAGTCGATTGCTCGTGGCCTAATAATGGTAATGGTATTCGTAGGATAGAGAGTAGAGCGTAATTAAGTCAGGCGGAGTAGATATTTTACTGGTATGTTTAGCTAACTATTATAGTACTGTATTTACGTGAATACAGTACAAATTTGAAATGCACAGAGAGCATTTTTCAACTGGTAATCTCGTCCGTATTCCCCGTTCATAATATTATTACCGAAGGAATTAATTTTACCGAGCAAGATTGATTCCTTGAATTACATATGTATCATGAAGTGGAAAATTGTAGGAAAATATACAGTATATACGTCGTTAATTTCAATTTGCATGTATAGTATGACTAATATGTTTACTATACTTTATTTCATCCCATCTGACCAACAGCTATCCTTCATCCCACAGCTATCCTTCATCCTAGAGCTATCCTTCATTACACAGCTATCCTTCATCCTAGAGCTATCCTTCATCCCACAGCTATCCTTCATCCCACAGCTATCCTTCATCCCACAGCTATCCTTCATCCCACAGCTATCCTTCATCCCACAGCTATCCTTCATCCCACAGCTATCCTTCATCCTAGAGCTCTCCTTCATCCTACAGCTATCCTTCATCCTACAGCTATCCTTCATCCTAGAGCTATCCTTCATCCCACAGCTATCCTTCATCCTAGAGCTATCCTTCATCCCACAGCTATCCTTCATCCCACAGCTATCCTTCATCCTAGAGCTATCCTTCATCCCACAGCTATCCTTCATTACACAGCTATCCTTCATCCCACAACTATCCTTCATCCTACAGCTATCCTTCATCCCACAGCTGTCCTTCATCCCACAGCTATCCTTCATCCTACAGCTATCCTTCATCCCACAGCTATCCTTCATCCCACAGCTATCCTTCATCCTACAGCTATCCTTCATCCCACAACTATCCTTCATCCTACAGCTATCCTTCATACTACAGCTATCCTTCATCCCACAGCTATCCTTCATCCTAGAGCTATCCTTCATCCTACAGCTATCCTTCATCCCACAGCTATCCTTCATCCTACAGCTATCCTTCATCCCACAGCTATCCTTCATCCTACAGCTATCCTTCATCCCACAGCTATCCTTCATCCCACAGCTATCCTTCATCCTACAGCTATCCTTCATCCTACAGCTATCCTTCATCCTACAGCTATCCTTCATCCCACAGCTATCCTTCATCCCACAGCTATCCTTCATCCTACAGCTATCCTTCATCCTACAGCTATCCTTCATCCCACAGCTATCCTTCATCCCACAGCTATCCTTCATCCCACAGCTATCCTTCATCCCACAGCTATCCTTCATCCCACAGCTATCCTTCATCCCACAGCTATCCTTCATCCTACAGCTATCCTTCATCCTACAGCTATCCTTCATCCTACAGCTATCCTTCATCCTAGAGCTATCCTTCATCCCACAGCTATCCTTCATCCTAGAGCTATCCTTCATCCCACAGCTATCCTTCATCCCACAGCTATCCTTCATCCTAGAGCTATCCTTCATCCCACAGCTATCCTTCATCCCACAGCTATCCTTCATCCTAGAGCTATCCTTCATCCCACAGCTATCCTTTATCCTAGAGCTATCCTTCATCCTACAGCTATCCTTCATCCCACAGCTATCCTTCATCCTACAGCTATCCTTCATCCCACAGCTATCCTTCATCCCACAGCTATCCTTCATCCTAAAGCTATCCTTCATCCTACAGCTATCCTTCATCCTACAGCTATCCTTCATCCCACAGCTATCCTTCATCCTAGAGCTATCCTTCATCCTACAGCTATCCTTCATCCCACAGCTATCCTTCATTACACAGCTATCCTTCATCCCACAGCTATCCTTCATCCTACAGCTATCCTTCATCCCACAGCTATCCTTCATCCCACAGCTATCCTTCATCCTACAGCTATCCTTCATCCCACAGCTATCCTTCATCCTACAGCTATCCTTCATCCCACAGCTATCCTTCATCCCACAGCTATCCTTCATCCTACAGCTATCCTTCATCCCACAGCTATCCTTCATCCCACAGCTATCCTTCATCCCACAGCTATCCTTCATCCTAAAGCTATCCTTCATCCTACAGCTATCCTTCATCCTACAGCTATCCTTCATCCCACAGCTATCCTTCATCCTAGAGCTATCCTTCATCCTACAGCTATCCTTCATTACACAGCTATCCTTCATCCTAGAGCTATCCTTCATCCCACAGCTATCCTTCATTACACAGCTATCCTTCATCCCACATCTATCCTTCATCCTACAGCTATCCTTCATCCCACAGCTATCCTTCATCCCACAGCTATCCTTCATCCTACAGCTGTCCTTCATCCCACAGCTATCCTTCATCCTACAGCTATCCTTCATCCCACAGCTATCCTTCATCCCACAGCTATCCTTCATCCTACAGCTATCCTTCATCCCACAGCTATCCTTCATCCCACAGCTATCCTTCATCTCACAGCTATCCTTCATCCCACAGCTATCCTTCATCCCACAGCTATCCTTCATCCCACATCTATCCTTCATCCCACAGCTATCCTTCATCCTACAGCTATCCTTCATCCCACAACTATCCTTCATCCCACATCTATCCTTCATCCTACAGCTATCCTTCATCCCACAGCTATCCTTCATCCCACAGCTATCCTTCATCCCACAGCTATCCTTCATCCTACAGCTATCCTTCATCCTACAGCTATCCTTCATCCTACAGCTATCCTTCATCCCACAGCTATCCTTCATCCTAGAGCTATCCTTCATCCCACAGCTATCCTTCATCCTACAGCTATCCTTCATCCCACAGCTATCCTTCATCCCACAGCTATCCTTCATCCCACAGCTATCCTTCATCCCACAGCTATCCTTCATCCTAGAGCTATCCTTCATCCTAGAGCTATCCTTCATCCTACAGCTATCCTTCATCCCACAGCTATCCTTCATCCTACAGCTATCCTTCATCCTACAGCTATCCTTCATTACACAGCTATCCTTCATCCTTCAGTTATTTATAGAAGTTCCTCTATTCTTCAGTTATTTATAGAAGTTCCTCTATTCTTCAGTTATTTATAGAAGTTCCTCTATTCTTCAGTTATTTATAGAAGTTCCTCTATACCGGTATTCTATTGGCAGGGGAAGAACATCATGTATTAGTTGTAAAACCTATTTGCTATTACTATACCTTTGCTACTACTACTATATCTCTGCTGCTGCTGCTGCTGCTACTATTACTACCAATACAATTACTACTACATACGCTGTGGCGAAAACCTTATTCCGTATAATAATAATAATAATAATAATAATAATAATAATAATAATAATAATAATATTAGTAATAATACTAGTAATAATAATAATAATAATACTAGTAATAATAATAATAATAATAATAATAATAGTAATAGTAATAGTAATAATAATAATAATAATAATAATAATAATAATAATAATAATAATAATACTAGTAATAATAATAATAATAATAATAGTAATAATAATAATAATAATAATAATAATAATAATAATAATAATAATAATAATAATAATAGTAATAATAATAATACTAGTAATAATAATAATAATAATAATAGTAATAATAATAATAATAATAATAATAATAATAATAATAATAATACTAGTAATAATAATAATACTAGTAATAATAATAATAATAATAATAATAATAATACTAGTAATAATAATAATAATAATAATAATAATAATAATAATAATAATAATAATAATAATAATAATAATAGTAATAGTAATAGTAATAGTAATAGTAATAGTAATAATAATAATAATAATAATAATAATAATAGTAATAATAATAATAATAATAATAATAATAATAATAATAATAATAATAATAATAATAATAATAATAATAATAATAATAATAATAATAATAATAATAGTAATAGTAATAGTAATAGTAATAGTAATAATAATAATAATAATAATAATAATACTAGTAATAATAATAATAATAATAATAATAATAATAATAATAATAATAATAATAATAATAATAATAATAATAATAATAATAATAATAATAATAATAATAATAATAATAATAATAATAATAATAATAATAATAATAATAATAATAATAATAATAATAATAATAATAATAATAATAATAATAATACTAGTAATAATAATAATAATAATGATAATAATAATAATAATAATAATAATAATAATAATAATAATAATAATAATAATAATAATAATAATAATAATAATAATAATAATAATAATAATAATAATAATAATAATAATAATAATAATAATAATAATAATAATAATAATAATAATAATAATAATAATAGTAATAGTAATAATAATAATAATAATAATAATAATAATAATAATAATAATAATAATAATAATAATAATAATAATAATAATAATAATAATAATAATAATAGTAATAATAATAGTAATAATAATAATAATAAGGTGGTGCAGTATTCTCGTTATAATACTGGGAACTCTTAGTATTGTCACAGCTGTAATTGTTTATTAATGTTTACAGTCCCGTATGGTTACCGATGTCATGGGCTGTTAGAAGGGGGTTTTATTGTCAAAGGGTAATAATAATAATAATAGTTTCTATCTTGCACCAACACACACACATACACACACACTGGCGAGAGCAGTTGTACTAAAGAAGTGTTGATTATGTTAACTATTACAAAATTATAGATAAAATGTCAGAAATGTTTGATAAAATGCTTGATAAATATTTTCCACCTTCCTCCAACTTAAGGTGAGAGTATACTTTTGACAGATTGGAGTGCCTTGATTCCTCCAAAGTATGCCAGGAAACAGACACAGAGGAAGAAAAATAAGGATATCCTGTTGCCTGGAATAGTTTGGAGGAATCATAATCTCCAAAAATGTCAAAACTATACCTTCCCCTGAAGGTACTTTTCTTCAATTCTCAGGGTACTAGTGGGAAGAGTTTTACCGAAAGAGTGATGGTTGGGTTGGGCCAGATTAGTATAGGTTGGTTGGGATAGGTTGGGTCAAGTTAGTATGGTTTGATTTGCTTAGGTCAGGTCAGGTTGGATTAATTTAATGTTGTCAGATGTTGTTGAGAGGGTAGTTATAGGTTGGGTCAAGTTAGTATGGTTTGATTTGCTTAGGTAAGGCCAGGTTGGATTAATTTAATGTTGTCAGATGTTGTTTAGAGGGTAGTAACTGTTATACTATTTTTTCCTCTAATCTCAGGGTACCAGCGTGAGTTGTTGTACTGAAGGAATGATGGTTCATACAGTGCCTTTGGTAATGCTGATAATTCTGGCTCCACCTGGCTCACTGCATTTGTTCTCAAGTCATTCCAACAAGCACGGCAGTATATACAGGTGAGCAAGCACCATGTTATGTTTATATGCATTATTGCGAGGCTGCGAGCACACAGCAAGCACTATAATACTGTATATTATCTAGGTATATGAAAGCAAACCAAAACCATGATATATCTAGGTGAACTATTTCGGGCACATAGCAAGCATTATTATATATCAATGTAAATGATAGCAAGCACGACACGATAATATTATAAGGATGAGCAAGCAAGCACCACAAGACATCAAGCAGGGTTATATTGTATAGAAATAACCAGAGTGTAGCAAACATGAAAGTGTAACTGGGTGAATGTTATCAAGTACTACAATGAATCAAGAAAGAGAATGTAATACATGTGAGCAAGTAAGCACATTCCAAGCACCATAATATATTTAGGTGAATGATACATAACACTAGAGTATATCTAGGTTAGGAAAGGAATATACATATACTTCCTTTGTTATTGATATAGTACTATAGAGCACGAGATAATATCCAGGTGAGAGATATCAAGAAAAAATATAATGGTTCGTAAAGTCAGGGTCTAATGTACAGTCTGGGGCAAAAGTGCCGTCGCCTCACTTGCTTCACCGAGGCACGCGATGTTCATAGACTCGAGATTATTAGGTGTAGAAAACATGTGTATTTATCGAGTCCATGAAACACTTTGTCTCAGTGAAGCAGGTGAGGCGACAGGACTTCTGCCCCAGACTGTTCTGCAACCTGGTGAATAAAAGCGAGCTATTTGAGTTAATTTTATGAACCAAAATTGCACACACCAACAGCTATAGTTTCAGATCAATTTTCGAAGCCATCTCATTGGAAGGTGTTGCAGTACATTAGACCATGACTTTACAATGACTTGGGTAATCTCTCACAGACTGTCACACGGGCCATGGCTCTCTCACTCAGAGTTACACCTGTAGTTTTAAACAAATTGAAGGCCCTTACTGGAGCTCTATCAATTCTCCAAACTACTCCAGGCAACAGATTCCCTATTCCCACCCACCCCCAAGCCTGTCCCCTACTCCCACACCCCCCCAGTCCCCCCCCAAGCCTGTCCCCTACTCCCACACACCCCAAGTCACCCCACAAGCCTGTCCCCTACTCCCACACCCCCTTACTGGAGCTCTATCAATTCTCCAAACTACTCCAGGCAACAGATTCCCTATTCGAAACACTGAAGCGTTTTGTGGCCTGGATTATTTGGAGGGTTCATAGAGCTCCAGTAAGGGCCCTCAATTTTTTTTAAACTACGGGCCTATGTCTCAGAATGACTTAGGTAGAGAAGGTAGTATACCAAAATATAAAGCCACACCAGCAGACTAACATTTACACCCGTAGTTTTAAAACATTTGAGGGCCCTTACTGGAGCTCTATGAACCCTCCAAAATAATCCAGGCCACAGAACCCTTCAGTATTTCTAATAGGGAATCTGTTGCCCAGAGTAGTTTGGAGAATTCATAGAGCTCCAGTAAGGGCCCTCAAATGTTTAAAAACTACGGATCATATTACTCTCTTAGCTTACACATACACTTGCTCACTCATTACTTTTCTATGATGTGTTTTATACACTTGATAAATTTAAATGTTATGTAGTTAGTTAACAAATCAAGTTATATTATGTTTTCAATATTTTAGAATTAATTATTAACCCGTTATTGTCAAGCACAGCAAGACTTTCCTCGGACTGATAGGATACAAGTGTAAAGATGATCTCAATGTTTATATTATGAATTCCTGTTATAAAGATAATGAACTTAAGGGTGTGTGGGAATAGGGGGACAGGCTTGGGGGGGTTTTAGGGGGTGCAGGAGTAGGGGGACAGGCTTTGGGGGGGTTTGGGGAGGTTAGGGGGGTGCGGGAATAGGGGGACAGGCTTGGGTGGGTTTTAGGGGGTGCAGGAGTAGGGGGACAGGCTTTGTGGGGGTTTGGGGAGGTTAGGGGGACAGGCTTTCTACCCAGCCTAAGCCTGTCCCCCTATTCCCGCAGTCCCCCCAAGCCTGTCCCCTATACTCCCACACCCCCTTAAATATTTGCGTTGATTCTTGACTATTTTCAAATGTTAGATCCTTCCATTGGTAACCTACTGTATTTCATTTGACGTGCGCCTCGAAGGTAATAATTTACAACAGTCAGAAACTTATTCAGTCAATCACGGTGTAATGGAAGCATTATAGGCTACGTTGAACATTACACCATAATGCATTTATGACTTACACCTAACAATCAGTGTTTAATTAAGGGGGAGTGGGAGTAGGGGACAGGCTATTGTGGTTTTTGGAGGGGTGCGGGAGTAGGGAGACAGGCTTGGGGGGGTTAGGGGGGGTGCAGCAATAGGGGACAAGCTTTCTACCCCCTACCCCCACCCACCCCAAGCCTGTCCCCCTAATCCCGCACCCCCCAACCCCCCCAAACCTGTCCCCCAATTCACACACACCCTTAACAGATCTGATATTTGGTCTGGCAAGGAATAAGGGTAGAATTAAAAAATCAATGAAAAGTAAGTGGTGAATAATAATAAACATGAGTGCATACACCCTTCCCGTCTGACAACTTGCGTGTAACTGGATGCAGTGTTGCCGTTCTGGAACTCCTAGCAGGAATTCCCAAGTCTTACCCCATTTTCTCCCACAAATTCCCACACAATATTCATCACTTACCAATGAAAATTCCCAGTCTTTACATAACAGTTTAATTAAGTAAAATAAAAGCTAAAAATCAATGTAATAACACTAACCTCTGTATAATTGTGTGCTGGCTGGGACTCTATATGCTTAAAAATCCAGTATTTCCTCCATGGATTCTTCGTTATCAGAAATATTGTAGAAAAAACTTAGCCTTTCTGCAGTTGGTGAAAAGTTAACGCATGTCCTAGACTCCCTCCTCAGTCCATGTCGTATTTGCTTATATATGTACTGACTGACACTCACTGATCAGAACTCAAGGGAATAACACCCGTAGTTTTTAAAAAATTGAGGTCCCTTACTGGAGCTCTACGAACCCTCCAAACTACTCCAGGCAACAGATTCCCTATTCGCAACACTGAAGCGTTTTGTGGCCTGGATTATTTGGAGGGTTCATAGAACTCCAGTAAGGGCCCTCAAATGTTTTAAAACTACGGGTGTAAGAGCCGTTAATTGAGACAGTGTTGTCACTTTCTTGGAACTAATGGAGGTTTTGAAGTTTTGTTACGAGTTTTTCTAAGGTTTTGGAGGGGTTCCGGAGAGAAGGGATAAATTACTATAGTCACTTGGAGGGACAGAGGAAACTCCTCCAAAAGTTCACCAAGACCCTTCAAAACCAACCATTGTTGACAAGAAAGTGACATCGCTGCATGGACTCCGTACCATACCATTTTCAAACCAACGTTGATGATGACGGCTTATCTCTTAGCTTTTCATTTCGATGCAGTTCTCAGAAAATTTCCACAGAATCCCATATACTGTATTCTAATAAATTCCCATAGAAATATACTTCCCAGGACTCCTCCCACGTTGACCCATTTCTCCCACAAAGTTAGTGAGGAAATCCCATGAAACGGCAACACTGATTTGGAGTGACAGGCATTCTGACTCACTCCATTGTTATTATTACAGGGACACCCGGGCTCACTCAGCAGGCATACCAACCATATATACCGTGATAAAGATTATAAAATTAATGTACGGGTGGTTCCAAAACTTTTTTTAAGGGTGTAGAGTTGTACTTTTCTCCCATCCCTCACTCTATCTCTCCTTTCCTACCTCCTCCTCTCACTTTCTCTCCCTCTCCTCTATTTTTGGTTCCCTCTCCGTGTACAGGTAGATACAGACCAACTGAAGGAGACCACTGACTGGCTCTTATGTCTACAAGGAACTCAAGATGGCTGTTTTGAAGCTGTGGGAAAGTTGATAAATAAACAAATGCAGGTCAGTAAGCATATATATAATTTTTTACATTGATGCAGTTTAGTTTAGATTTCTCTCCTCACTACCCCTACCCTCTCCTCTTACTTTTTCCTCCAAACAATTATAATAATCATAGTAGTAATAAATAATAACATTAATAATAATAACACAGTAATACAGTAGTTGTAGTAGTAGTAGTAGGAATAAGTGTACTATTTATCCAACAGGATGGGGTAAACAAAGGTAGCAGTAGCATAGTAGTAGTAGTAGTAGTAGTAGTAGTAGTAGTAGTAGTAGTAGTAGTAGTAGTAATAAAAGTATAATGTTTATTTGACAGGGTAAAAAATACAGTAAAAGTAGTAGTAATAATAAGAGTGTAGCATTTAGTATACAGGATGGAATTACAGTATCAGTGGTAATGCAGAATCCCTCACAGCTTATAAATTATGTAATAGCCACCGTAATAGAGACAGTAATAGTTATACTAATAATAGTAGTAGTAATAACACACAGGTACCTTCTCTGTATGGATCGTAAGGTCTCCTAGGGTACTTCTTTTCCTTGTAACTCCTTGTAACAGTTTAATGTTATCTTACAGGGTGGTATTAACAGTGGCAATGCAGTCTCCCTCACAGCGTACGTCATGGCCGCCCTTTTAGAAGCTGAAACACCTACAGACGATCCAATTGTATCTAGGGCGGCCTTGTGCCTCACCAACGACACCTCCACACACCCCTACACCCTCGCCACCAAAGCATACGCCCTCGCCCTCGCCTCACACCCCAACGCCACCTCCCTCATGCAAAAATTGTTGAGTCAAGCTGTGGTGACTAAGAATGCTATGTACTGGAATCTACCCAAAGGTAGGACAAGTACGTTGGTTGATGTTTAGGTTAGCCTCTGGCTAGCACAGTGGTAAAGTCTGTGGCTGCAATTCTGTAGCCCAGCGTTGGATCCTTGCTCGGGACACTGTTAAAAATACCACTGATGCCAGAGGTTACCACCCCTGTGAGCAGGGGGTGGGGGGTTTGAGTCGGCTGTCTGAGGTCTTCCTGCTTAGTCAGCCATAGCCGAAGCTGACTCGGGTCTCAGGTGGGTGGAGAGGTCGCTGAGCCACGTATCACGGGGATCATCCTTGTGATGCGTGCTATAATTGTGTTTCATACACACTGTGTGTGCTACACTCTGTCCCAGTGACTGCCACTCGCTGGCACCTTTAATAACCTTTAATAATAACTCTGGGTTGGGTTAGGTTAAGTTTATTAGTAATAGGTTAAGGTAATAGGTTAATGGTGGTAAATATGGAGCGACTGATTCCTCCAAACTATTCCAAGTAACAATATGATATCGTTATTCATGATATTCTGGTTATGGTTTTGGCATAGTTTAGAAAAATCAATAGCACTTCAACCTACCAAACCTGTTGCACCGGAAAGGTTTGTTTTCCTAATCAGTAGCCCATTAATTTACCAAATAATCTCATACCTTAAATGTTTACTATATTGTATTCGTCTTCTTTTAATATGTACAGACAGCAATTTACTTTCCATAATGTTTACGGTGAAATTTTTCTCACTCTCTCCTTATAATGTTTGGAAAAATCAGAAGGTCCCCAAATTTACACAGTAATATTATGTCGCATATATATGATGTCCCCTTAATGTTTACTTTCACAGTATTTACTCCTTAATATATACTTTGTTAATGTTTATTAAAGCTAGGTTTACAAATACACAAATAACCTCCTGAGATGTCGATACGCATAAGCAAAATTTTGAATTAAATCCTTATTCGTGTCCTTCCCCGGTGCTTCGTGTCCTTCCCTGGTTCTTCCCCGGTGCTTCAGGTGCTTCCCCGGTGCTTCAGGTGCTTCCCCGGTGCTTCAGGTGCTTCGTCGGCTGTTGGTGATGCCTAATTTACACCTATACACCTATGTACGAATAAGCTCCTGCTCCCTAAGCCGTCACGAATAAACGAACTGTAAAAATTCGGGGACTTGGGAGTCGAATTCTATATTATTATCTGTTGCTACGACCTTCCACGGTAAAGTCATGGTCTAATGTTCTGCAACCTGGTGAATAAAAACGAGCTATTTGAGTTAATTTTATGAACCAAAATTGCACTATTATTCCTATGAAGTTGTAGAACATGTGTATTCTAATCCTGTGACATGAGTATTTATTATTCCTTACTTGATATCAGTGTACAGTATCTCCGTAATAATTTATTCCAAAGCATAAGTACATGTATCTATACCTATATTATGTGTGTAACTATACTGCTGGTACGGTGGTTACACTTACTAAGGAAATGTTTACTACTTTAATGTTGTACAGGTAACAGTAGGACCGCCAGCCTAGAGACAGCAGGTTACGCCATCCTTGCCATGATGACACACGACCCTAAAACCAATGAAGAGAAGGCCAGGAAGATCGTCAAGTGGATTACAGCACAACGTAACGGTCAGGGTGGATTTTATTCTACACAGGTAGGTGGTGGTTTGGTTGGGTTAGGTTAGGTTTAAGCCTTATTCGGTGGAGGTTATGCAAAATTCAAAAGCGCTTTACTCGTCAGAATATTCTTTCTGGTGGTCAGTATGGTTTGAGTCAGGGACGCTCTATTCCCTAGCTTTTTTTTTATATTTTATTTCTGATTAAAAGTCAATATCTATTTGGAACTTCGGTGAAACGTTTACCGTCGCGCTAACATTGTACAGTCTGGGGCAGAAGTCCTGTCGCCTCATCTGCTTCACCGAGACTGGCAGTGTTTCATGGACTCGAGAAATACACATGTTTTCTACACCTAAAAATATCGAGTCTATGAACATGACGTGCCTCGGTGAAGCAAGTGAGGCGACACCACTTTTGCTGCCGACTGTACATAACAAAAGCTTGTGCTAGTTTATCACCACTTAAGGGGGTGTGGGAGTAGGGGACAGGCTTGGGGGGTTATGGGGGGGTGCGGGAGTAGGGAGACAGTCTTGGGGGGTTATGGGGGGTGCGGGAGTAGGGAGACAGGCTTGGGGGGGTGCGGGAGTAGGGAGACAGGCTTCGGGGGGTTATGGGGGGGGGCGGGAGTAGGGAGACAGTCTTGGGGGGTTATGGGGGTGTGTGGGAGTAGGGGACAGTCTTGGGGGGTTATGGGGGGTGCGGGAGTAGGGAGACAGTCTTGGGGGGTTATGGGGGGGTGCGGGAGTAGGGAGACAGTCTTCGGGAGGTTATGAGGGGGGTGCGGGAGTAGGGAGACAGTCTTGGGGGGGTTTGGGGGGTGCGGGATTTGGGAGACAGGCTTGGGGGGGTTTGGGTGGTGCGGGAGTAGGGGACAGGCTTGGGGGGGTGCGGGAGTAGGGAGACAGGCTTCAGGGGGTTATGGGGGGGTGCGGGAGTAGGGAGATAGGCTTCGGGGGGTTATGGGGGGGGTGCGGGAATATGGGACAGGCTTTCTACCACCCCACCCC